>CM042091.1:15498082-15576985 GCA_023512835.1 Taxillus chinensis
GTCATTTCTAATTACGCCCACAACCACTTTGTCACTCATTGGTTTTATTTCCCCTCTTTTCGTAATCTTTGGTGTTTGAGCCAACTTGCGCAAACCTCTGTTAATTCAATGAGATATGAAGTTAACGCCTTACACAAACCGCTACTAATTTGGTGTTTGAGTCAGCTTGAACAGGTTAGAAGACTAATTTATAGACTCATTGTTTATTGTTATCAAACCAAGCTAATGCCCATAATATAGTTAATACAAATTATTACTTTCCTGTGGGAGAGAAGTGTTGGGATAGTGCTATATAAAATAATGTGTAATCATAATTATGTAATGATTATTTCTAATTAATTGAAATATATTTTGTTTAAGTATGTATTATATTGCATTCTTATGCTTTCTTATGTCTGAGCATCATAACATCTCGTTACTTATTAAAGTCTATTATTAGGTATATGTGAGACACATATAATAGATCCACTAATTAGACTAAGTATAAAATTAGTTCACAATCGGTGGAAGCGTCAAGTTAGGTGTGTGAAATCCACTACGTCGCTATACGAAGAGTAATGATATTTCTATCTTGTTTAATTCGGGATTCTTAGGTGAATCAAGCACTTGTAATTATATTAGATATAATTTATTATAAATCATAATTTATGATTGGATCATGTATAAGTCGCCCATTGGAGAAATAATGGTAACACATAGATAAAGATATGATTAGAGAGGTTAAACGGAATCTATTGATACCTGTCTCTAATTATGAATATCATAGTAGATGATCATATCACATGACAATCAGTTGTATCAATGGACAAATCCTATGTTGTGGATTCTTGTAATTATATCTGTTTAATCTTAGAGTGTAGTTTTAGTCCCTAATCATAGTTTGAACTAAAACTAATAAATAATAATTTAATTAATTAATGAGATTAATTAATTAAATATTATTTATTGAAGCTTCAATTAAGTGGGTTCATTTGATCCCTCTTATATGGAGTACTGGATCATTGTGAGATAATTCTCTGGATGTGTTTAAGAGCTAATTATTTAACATGTGTCGATATATATTTAAGAATTAAATATATATTACATGGTTATTTATTTAATTAGATTAAATAAATAATAATAATTTTTTTCTATTTAATGTGATTAAATGATTAATTATGTTATGTTATTTATTTGATAAATAAATAATATTGGATATTTATTTAATTAGCTTTGTTGTGTAATAATTATATTATTTAAAGGATTTAAATAATATGTATTATTATTATTTAACTGAAGGGGCGTATGCATAATAACATAAGGGTCCCCTGCAGCCTATAAATAAATGCATAGTCTCCTAGGTTAAGTGCGTGTGTGAAATCATTGACAGCCAAGACAGAAAGAGAGAGGCAGGTGACGACTAACCCTAGTAGAGGTGATGTTCATGTTCCTTGATCCAAGGGTGCTATAACCTTGTACTCCTTGAGAAGTAAAAAAACAGAGAAGCCTACTTAGTGATTGAATCCAGGAAGCTATAAAGATGATCAAAAGCAAATCGTGAGTTCGTTCTTGGAGGAAAAAGAATAGGATTCTTGCTTTATTGATCTTCAAGTTGATTTCTTCCTTTTGCTCTTCGCATAATTAAATTAATCGATTTATGTTTAGATTTTGGTATTTATTTGCTGTAAAAAATTTTAAATTTGTTTCCGCTATGGTTAATCGTTAATTCTTTTCTAGTATTCCAACAAGATGATCTTTATATTTTTGGAGCTAAAATACTTATCTCATTTTAGGTAAGCATGTAAATGGTATTTAAAAAAAGAATCTAAATAAAGTCTCATTATGTAATTTTCTCATGTAGTCATGATGTTATAGTATTTCACTAGTTAAATAATTTAATCGAATCCTTCAATAATTATGTCAAAACTAATAAAATATTATCCCAAAAAAATAACTTGTACCTAGCGAAAAAGAGTGTGAATTAACTCTATGATATAAAGAATTAATAATTTTTGTGTTAATAAAAACTAGTACAAGATTGTAACGTATATGCTTTTAGGATTTTGCATAAATTTAATTATGACCGCATATCATAGAACAGGATGCATTCTTTGCCATTTTAGAAAAAAACAAACAGATTAAACATGAACTCTGATTGTTTCTAACAGAAGCAAACAATAGACTCAATAGAATCAATCAGAGAATGACAATAAAAAGGTGAAAAAAAAAATGATATAAGACATGTCAGAGATATACAAAGTTAATTGAAGGGGAAACAAATGCTATAATATTCTTTGTGATTTTGCCTTCCTGGTTAGCAACTAAGAAAGACCAGGGATATTCCCTATTTTAATTTAATAATAATTATGAAATCGTGCAATGATCACATTCGCTGATTCGCATTTGCTAGTACTAAAATAAGTGAGCAGTTTACATAGTGATTTTGTGCGTCGGTTTGTTTGTGGGGGAAGGTCACGAGACTCTTTTGTGGAAAACAAGTGGGCAAATGATAGTGGAAAACCCAATATAAAAAATGCATTGCCTTTATTATAAAAGATTTTAAAACATGAGACATGTTTGGACCTGTCAAAATTGAACCGTGCATTCACGACTAAATAGATAGGTGATAGGTAAGCAAATTTAGGTGTATTTTTATGAACATATATATTTCATAATTATATCTCGTTTTTTATTTGTCCGCTTGTGTTAGAGGATTATTTATTTATTTATTTTTATTTTTATCGTTTGAAAAAATAAATAAATTTTGACATAACGACTGAGTTATGATTTATAAGTCATAAATTTAAGCGGCGATATCTCTCTTGCAATTAATTACAAAGGAATTATAGGGTTAGATCTCTTTCTAGAGCACACCACTTTCGAAGTTTTATAAATCGAGTTTGTCCTTTATTTTTATCATATGAAAATATAATTAAACATATTAATTTTTCAATTCAATTTATTTCATTTAATTTCAATTTTCATTTCCTATTTTAATTCCAAAACTCGTTTAATTTCAATTCATTTTATCTTAGATTTCAATTTTTTCAATTCAATTTATTTTCATGTCAATTCAATTCAAATGTTTCATTTTCATTTTCGATTTAATTCTTTAATACTAATTTTAATTTTAATTCAATTCAAATATTTAATTTCAATTTTAATTTAATTCTTTAATTCAAAGCTTTAATTTAAATATACTGCGTGAAAAAAAAGAACCGACGAAACATGGGTTTTGTCCCCGTGAGGGAAAATATCGGGTACTGTGACTCATACCGGCAGAAAATGGGTAACCTTTATCCTGTACCGAATGGCAATTATAACCTTTATTCGTCCGATAAGATAATTGGGCGGCTATGAATATTGACCGCTCCATTTTAATAAAATTTTTAATAGTTTTATTTTTAAATATCCGTCTTGATCCGTCCTGACCTGTCGCACTCATTAGTCACGCCCCGCTCCAAATTCATCCGAAACAGATTCGAATCAGTCACTATCCGGTCCGAACCCGCCCCGTCGCCATCCCTATTCATACTCATTTTACTTTTACACGCTAAAAAAGAGTAATGTATAGACATGTTAAATCAAATTTAAATTCTTGAAGTGTTATTTAAGAGTAATGATTATAACTGGTGGTAATTTAAATGACATAACCGTATATTAAATCAATAAATAAAGAAAAAATAAATAATTTATAAATTAATCATGACATATCACATTAATATGATTACGTAATAATATTATAGATCAATTACACATATTATTTTTTTATTTAAAATAAAAGGATAAAATAATTAATTAAAAATGCATTACTATGATTTTGATAAAAACACATCTGATATTTTTAAAGTTGATAAATTATATGTAATTATAAGTTTAACAAATTACATTCCATTCTTTTTATAAAGTATTGCATAACAATTAGCTAATTCATTTGTGTAAATTTGATTAAGTACCCAATGAATGTAATACAATTGTCAGAGCATTAGTAACAAATTTTTTATAGAAAACTGTTTGTCTTTATTTAGAAAAAAATTAAAAAGTCATAAAATTATTTTTATAACAGAAATCATATATTTAACTTTCTCTATTTTGTATATTATTTTTTAATATATTAGAAAATACACTTTAGTTCTTATAATTATTAAATTATATAAAAAATTACCTCTCACCTTTACATTTTCTATAACTTTCACTTTTATTCTATATTAAATTATAAGAAATAGTATAAAATAATATTTTAATAATATAAAAAGTGATTTAAAAAATTTATTGTAATATATATTTGTATAGATAAACAGAAAGTAATTTAAATATGTAAATTTTAAAAAAATATTTGAAAAACTTAAATTTTTCTTACACCCCTGGTTGAATGAATTATATTTGACATCCTGCAATGATTAAAATGGAACATTAATGTTTTTTAAATGTCTGATATATATGTATCATGGTCATTTGAGTACTACTAGCTATCATTGAGATTGGGATCTTCATAAGTAATCTTGATGATGTGTTAATATATCATATCAGTAAAATATAAATGGATAATTTTATTATTATTTTAATAATATTATATTGCAAGAGTTGCATTCATTACGTAACCCCAATCACTTTTATTGTCATTTTATACGATAGAATTTACTAATTAACTTTAATAAAACAGAAATAAATTTAACTTTTGTTTTTCAATTCATTATTAAGAAGGATATCAAGTGTAATTATTAGCTATGAAATGTAATTTAGAATAGCAATTTTAAATAGAGTCAGTTTTTATGTGAAAATAAATAGAAAAATATTGATCATATCAAGAATTATACTAAATATAATTGGATAATACTATGCAAATAATCTCAGGGTTACTCTCCGTGCATATTAAGTTTTTTTTAAATATTATACTAATTTAATGATAGGGAACCGGCACAATCAACATGAGAATAAAATTTTCAATATAATTTTATCAAATTTAAATGGTAAATATTTTAATTTCTGTAAAACATTTTTTGGTGGTATATCACATGTAAGAATTGAAAATATAATAATTTTATAATTTTCAACTCTCTTTAGTCTTTCCTTAAATATGAAAAATACATGTGGTGGGAAGCCGGAGATGATTAAAATAAATAAAACAAATAGATAATAGGGAGAAATCGAATTTAAGTACGGGTGATTGAGTCGCCAGGTCAAGAAAACAGACCTTTTCTTGGAATGATCACGGAATCATGTTCCGTTTCGGGGCATGTGACAATGGGCCCCATGTTGACACGTCATACATTCCTCCCACCTGCCACACGCGAACAGGCACCCGGTCTCTCACGGTCACGGATTACATCTCGTGAATGAATATTAAAAAAATCGTAATCTGCGTACTGCATTATAATAAGTCATTTATATTTTCGATGTTATTTTAATTAATATAATATTATTTTGATTATGATATAAAATCGTATTTAAATATTTTCAATTAATTCAAAAATATATAATTATATGATGGTTAAGTTTATATATGACACAAGTAAATTTTTTTATTAATTTTATAATATTGTTAAAAATATAATAATTATTAAATTTATCATGTGATGATAATTCACAGTAGGTTTCTTATAATCTAATTTTTTTTATAATTTAAGAAAAAAAATATAAAATTATTAAAAAATCATTTACATCATATTTCTTGAAATAGGGTATAAGAATAGGAAATGAATAGTAAATCCATATATTATTTATCCTTAAATGTTTTTCTTATAATTTTTTAATATATATTATTAAACTTGTAATTTTTTAATTAGTTATAATAAATGAAAGGATGATAGGTAAATAATATAAATTAAATTAAATAATAAATGTAGATAGAAATGAGAAATGAGATGTTTGATATTTTTGAAAAATAAGCAAATTATTTACTATTCATCTCTAAAATAGAGATAAAAATATCAAAATCGATGTGGATGCTCTAACGAGGGTATTTTTGATGAAGGAATACATAAAATACAAATAGATAAAAACAATGATTAATTTAGATGAATTCTTAAATTTGGAAAATAATTAAATTATTGCTAAGTTCATATATAAAAAAAATTATGAAACTAAATAATGAATAAATATAAATAAAAAATAATAAATCAGCATTTGATTTACTATATTTTTTAATGAGATATTTAAAATCCTAATATTTTTTCTTCAATAAATGACTTTTTTATATAATATAGTTGTATATAAATGCATGAGGTTATATAAACTTGCCCATAGTGTTCAATTGTTCATTAATTTATAATAAATAAAAATATTAAAGAATAGAGTTTTTGTTCATACAAGCAAATTATTCTTAACTTAGATAGTATGATTTTTGGGTTGTTATACTATGGCTCAAGTTTGAACCATCATAACATAAACTCAACAAAGGTTCTTAATAGGGATGGCAACGGGGTGAATCGGGCCCAGGTAGTGAGTAACCCGATCCCACCCCGAACATGTAAAATAAATACTCGAACCAGCCCTGCCCCGGTGTCGGGGTAGGTTACCGTGCCCCGAGCCCGCCCCGCCCCGCCCCGAAATTCTGTAAGATATATGAATCATATAGATCTATGTTGTTGTAGGCAATGGGAGACTTGGACTTAGGAAGTACCTGAAGACGACGGCCGGAAAGAGCAGCTACGGGTGGTGTCAGCGGGAGTGCTCTGGAATCCAACTATGTTGATGTTTGGAGTCCTGGACGACGGGAGGAGTGACGGGAGGAGCTACGGGTGGCCGCTGGTTTGAGACGGCAACAACCAATAGGGCTCTTGCTGTCTTGCTCCCTACAAGGATCAATCGAGGACAAACTACAATCTACGGAGGAGAAGGGAACAAGAGGACTGAGGAAGGGGATGGCTGAAGTGGCTGGATGCTCGCAGTCGCTGGAGTTTAGACGGCCGCTGGCGCTGGATTGGAGTTCGTCCGAAGTGGAGGAGACGCGACGCAATGCATTGTGATTTGCGAAGAGGTATAAGGAAAAATGAAAATAATTATGACTTCATATACTGAAACCTTAAAATTATATCGGGGTAGGTCGAGCAATATCCTGTCCCACCCCTAAGTCTTATCGGGGTGGGTAAAACTTGATCGGATCGGGCGGATTAGGGCGGGTCGGGCTACAATTGCCATGCCTAGTTTTTAAGGTTTAAAAACAACATCATTTTTATGGTTTAAAATAAACAAATATAATTATGAAGTTTTAAACAATCCCATTTTAATACAAATATAATTATATCACATTATTTATTTTTGGTGATTAAGAGCATGTTGCATATTCATAATCCTCTCCCCTTTACCTTACTCACATATAATAATTACAATGGAATCTAACATGAGTGCATATACTAATTTTAGAATTAGTCATATAAATATTTCATTTGAAAGTTGTTGTACACAATTCCTTTGGATGAAAAGTCAATGACTATGAGTTTGATCTAAGATTTCTTCCCTTACTTTGTGATAACACTCGTCTATACCCATATCAAATAAACTTGTGATGCATTCTAGGACAAAGTATATATAACTAAGGCACCATTTCATTAGGGATCACATGCTTAAGAAAGATATATCACTTAAATACATATATACTGATGATAAGCTTGCTGCCATATTCACTAAGCTCCTTAATGAATCAAAATTTAATGAAATTTTGAAACCTCGGCATGTTTGATCTTTTTGCATAATTTCACTTGTTTAATACATGCTCGTCTAGTCTCTAAAGTTCATAACTTCATTTGAATGATGCATAAAGTTCTACATTTTTTCCAATTATATAACATGATTAACATGGATGAATGAACATAACTTGAAATAATTATTTGAAATTCATTAGCTATTTAAGTGTTATATGATTGTTGATTGAATCATTTGGATGATGCTTGTATATATTGACATAAATTTAAAAACATCTAAATGAAGTTTATACTAAACATGTCACTGAGTGATTGAGTGAATATCCCTACAAGGGATATTTATCCTTCTCTCATGATAGTTCAATACAAGTTTTATAACTCACCCTCCTCTCATGATAAAGTAGAAAAAGTATAAACAGATTTTTGTAAGAACCCTAAAGTTTCTTGATTAATTGATGTTCTGATTAACATTATTGGATTTTAGATTATAATAAGATTGAGCAGTTCGTATGATGAGGAATAGTGCATACTAGGTGAAAGTCCAATTCATTAAAGTAAACAAAGAGTGAGTGGAATAGGATTCACTTGAGTGAAACAGTTTGATTATTGAAAGGATTAAATAAAATGGTATACACCTAAATTCATAGCTTTGACAATTTTTTGAACGATATATATAATACGTTGACAAATTCAAGTTGATCACATTTATATGGTACTTGATTGCGACATGAATTGATTCAGATTATCTAAAATTTATATTGCTGAAATTCAATTTTTCATAATTATATTTGTATTAAGTGTAGTTCTCTGACTGACATACAAAAACGTAAATTTTTATAATCTTTCAAATGTTAGTCACTATATATTTCCTGCTTGCATGCATGGCTATTGAGTTTTGTAGGAGTATGTGTTCGTATTTGGAGTATAGAGATTACTTCGAGTTATACACTTCGAGTTGAATGCTGGTTGATTATACCGATTTGAAGTTAATTACTTTGTCCTAGATCTTAAAGTAACACCATTATGTTATAACGAATTCAAGTTTAAATGCTTAGTTTGATATATCAATGTATACTTATCGAAGTATTTGTTCTAGCTTCATGAAAAAGAGTTCAAGCTATCCATATTTGAGCATGCTAGTACTTAGTGAACATTTAAGGGATATTTGGGGATTTGCTCGGAAGGTATCCATTTACTCAAATACTGGATATCAAGCCATAGATTCGAGCCACACCTTCAAAGTTCATTCCAATGTAACTATACTTAGACCTTTGAATAAGTGAATGGTTTTGAATAATGAATAGGGGTGTAAAACGGGCTAGCTCGGCCCGGCCCGGCCCGCAACGCCCATTTAGGCCCGCGTTCTAAACGGACTGGGCAAGGCTCGGCCCGCAGCAATCCGCGGGGTCTCGCGGGCTGACCCGTATTTTTTATTTATTTTTTATTTTTTGATTTTTATTTTTTTAAAATTAAAAAGTATACAATTTAATTTTATCAAACCAATATTATTTTAATTTTATTTTATAATTATTTATATATAAAATTTAATTACTCAATTAAAATTATATAATATAATATATGTATTAAATTTTAAGATATTTATAAATAATAAAAATAAAAATAAAAAATAAAAAAAGCCTACGGGCCAGCCCGCAGCCCGCACGGGCCGGGCCTAAACGGGCTAACTCGTTTAGGCCCGCATTTTAAACGGACCGAGCTTTGCTCGGCCCGGCCCGCCCCAAGCCCGCGGGCTTGGCCCACGGGCTTTAACCCGTTTTACACCCCTAATAATGAAATATATACTGCTCATCATAAATATGACATAGGTTATGTTGAACCAAGTAATTGAGGCTAGATCAGTTGAACATCCTGAAGCAATATGTTGAAATACCCGAGGATACTACAAATGACACATCTTCAGGTTGAGGGTATGTTGTGCCAATTCCCACTAACTTCTTTACTAAGAAACTAATACATGACCTCTAGATAGATTTTGCATAGACGCATTATTCTGAAAGTGATAAATATTTTGAGTGGTTGAAGTTAGGTCAGTCTATGATCAGTGATACAAATTTAATGTTTTGGGAATTAATAATAGTTATTTACGTCAACTTGCCGTGGATAAACTTGAAATTTCAATTAAGAGTACAAGTGATGCTATTAATCATATTAGAGAAGATGAATACATAAATGTACTAGTGATAAAAGCTAAAGCAGTTAAAGATACTGCTTATGAGGATATTGCTAAGTGGGATAGTCCTACTTAACTTGTTAAATTCATGATATCTATTTATTCATTCACTGTGTTAAGAGCTTTTCTCATAAGTTCTAAATATTGTAATGCATCATAGAGTTTTTTTTCTCCAACAGTTAATCCCAACACTAAAAAAAGGAGAGTATTTCATATGGCTTGAAAGTAAGGGAGTATATGCTTTTTAAGGGTGATTGTTTGCTTCTTAATTCAAAAGGAGAGTATTCTTCGTTGTGAAACTAAATACTAGAATTTTTATTTCTCTTAATAAAGGGGGAATATCTCTTCTAATGAAAAAGAGGGAGTATTACTTTTATTTAAGTAGTCGTAAAAAGAGGTAAATATGAGTTTTTTTTTGTTTTTTAGATTTTTGAAGTTATTTTAAAGAGATTTTGAAGTTATCATATATTGGGGGGATATGCTTCAATGGATGATAGATGGATTTCTTATAAATAACTGATGAGTTCTAATGGCATGTTTGGGATGCGAGAAAGGAAAGGAACCTTTCCTGCATTTGGTATGTGTGGAGGAATGGAAACAAGCATTCCTATGGGAATTTTATACTTTCACATAGGGGTAAATCCATTCCCTCCGCTAACCAGGTTTAGAAAGGTTCCCTTACATAAGAGAACCTTTTTTATTTTTTTGCCCTTACATTTTAATCCTCCATTGTTCCTCTTACATATCATTCTGACGTCATCTCATCCCCATCCCGCCACCCAAATCCCCGCCACCCACCCATCCCCCACCTCATTACCGTCGGCTCACACTCCCGATTCATCACCGTCACCCTGTTCGAGTAACGGTTCTCGGTCGGCAAGTCCGCCCCCTCACTGATCCCGCATAAACGCCTAGCTCCCCCAGCCCCTACACGAATGGCCCTCACAAATCCCGCCGCACGCCCACCTCCTCACAGATCCCACCGCACACCCACCTCCTCGTAGATCCTGTTGTGTGCCTGCCTCCCTGCATAGATCCCGCACGCCTGTCCTCCCATCCTGGCTGCCGCTGCGACTACACTGACGGCACGGCTCGGCGGGGCATCGCGTGACAGTACGAAGATGAGAGAGAGGAAGAAAAAAATAAAAGATTTTATTTAATAAAATTTAATAATTATGAGGATATTTTAGTAATTGCTTTAATATATTACCTTGCTTGTTCTTGTATACCAAACGCATGAAAGGTAATAAAAAATTTCATTTCATTTCTCATGTCAATTTCATTCCTTTAATGATTATATTCCCCCCAATTTCAGCCCCGCATACCAAACAAGCCCTAATAAGCCTTAAACCAACCTTAATATAGTTTTTAAAGGTTTTAAAATGTAAAATGTGGCTTACAGTGATTAAAAGAGTTTTAAAAGTTTATTTTTGAGGAATTACAGTAAGGAATTAGTTTTTAATAGATAAATAATTTACTACGTCAGATGGAGAGCTTAACTTTTCAAATGGATATCTTTAAAGAATTATTTGCTTAAAAAGCTTTTAAATCAAGTATAGGAATCGAGTGTTAGAGAACTTATTCAAAAATTTCAGTGTTTTTGAGGAAATTTTAAAGTTTTGATAATTCGATTTGAATCATGAGTTTATATATTAATCAATTACTTTGTTTTAAGATGTAAAATTATATTTCAATGTAAAGGATTACATCTTAGAGCACCACATGACATTTTAGGTAAAGCTTGTTTACTTCAGATCTTAACGGAAAATTATATCTTGAAGTATTAGAAAATCTCAAAGTATTGTGCAATAATTTCATTAAGGCAAATGAATCAATCCGAGTTGATATACTTCGAATCGAGATGAAGCTTATTTCTCGAAGTATTGTGAGCATATCTTGAAGTATCATATAAAGGATTCGCTTCAAGGCAAATTTACTTTAATTTGACATGAGGGATTACATCTTAAAGTAATTATTTATCTCAAAGTACTATATAGATGATTTTTGTTGAAGACGGATGACTTCAATTCAATTCAGAAGACTTTAATTCGAAATTTAGTTTACTAATCAGTGAGTATGGTTCAAGATAAAGAGTTTGGTTTGAGATAAAGTGTTATATCTTAAAGTAACTTCAAACCTAAGTAAGTTTAACCGAGCAAAGCTCAATCTAAATGTGTTCGAGTCAAGAATTGCTATCTTGAAATGCTTATAATTTGAAGTATTTTAAATTAAAATATTGTTACTCATACTGAAGTAAAATGTGCATAATGGTGGTTTATGATTATATCTTTAAGTCGTGAAATCTATTTTGGAAACTTGGGAAGAACAAGCATTACTGTTCTAAATATGAACATCTTTAATACAATGAAGGAAAGAAATATTATTTTCAACATTCATAGATTTTGATGATGATGTGGACTAGCTGATTTAGCGCATATTAATATAAAGAAGGTGTGAAGATTCTGAAAGATATCTGTGAAACTGACTTCTAATTAAATGTAGAGATTTACTTATAAATGGAGGAAGATTATAGTTTATAATTGTAATATATGTTTAGGTATAAATAAAAAGCTCCGTGTATGTATTAGATAAATGTCATACATGAGAATTGTTATAATTCTTGTTATTTCCTCCATAGTTAAAACTTTGTTGTTGTTAGTGGTTTGCTGTGATAGACTGTTAGGTTATCATTGTAAACATAGCAACTATTGTTACTAAAGCAATAATAGTTTGTTTTTACTTTCTTCCATTCTATTCATCTTCTATATTATGATTTCTTATTGTAAACAGAGTATAATTAGAGTCAAATCATTTGGTCTATGCACCCTCCTCTAGACCTTAGCTCAAGACAAACAAATCCCCCCAATTTGATAGTGCTAAAACCATGCTTGATCAAACTTTGAGTAAGTAGAAATAATGACAACATTTGCAGAGAGCGACTTTTATTGTATAGAGGTAAAATACAAGTACAATAATAAAACATAATATACAATGACTACCATATCACTGTCAAGAGGCTGAGGATGCATTTCTTAATGGGCTATTATATTTGAAGATGAGCTATGCAACTTGGTTCCTCGAGAAAAGTGCACCTTTCTTCGAGTAGTTGATGAGGTTATTGTGATCCCACACTTCATTACTGCACTTAAGTAGATGGAATGTGTGGAAGCAAAGAAACACAACACAAATCTGACCATCAGGCCACTGGGGGATCATGTTCTATGACTTTCTCCTCACTATAAACTTTTTTATGTTTAAAAGGTGCTCTATTGATTCATTCGTAACTCGCACTTATTTAGAGCGATTGTTAAATTGTCTATTAAAGGTTTCACCAGGTTTACATGGTATTTATTATTTACATTGTTGTAGTGAGAATAATAAATTATCACCACTTTAGGTTTTACCACTATGTTTAGTAGGATGAAGTGAGGTCTAGTGACTAGATATAAAGCAAAGACGAAGTACAAGTCATCCCAAGGTTTGGATCCTTGCGCAATGCCATCAACGAATTGTTATAACATTTCAGCTAGTGGCACATTATAGTGATTCAGTAGGGAAGAATGTAATAGTGCTCTTTATTAGTATATTTCCTGTAAACAGGCTAGGCTTGATATGCATGGTATTGACATATTTATATATCATCCATTGTTATCTCTGACTTTATTCTAGTTAGAGTTCAGTTCCTTTTCATGATTAAGCTCCTCCAGGAAGTCCTTAGCCACAAAAAGGTCAGCAATGTTTCTATTTAATAAAATATTTTTTGACTTTTTGTCTTAATATCTTATGTCCAATTGCCTATACCTTTATTTAATTTTGATAGTCTTGAACTCTTTCTCCTAAATTCTTATCTTAATCTCTTTAGGTTGAAACATGTGAATTAGTTGTTCTTTTTTCCTTTGAGAGACTGGTATTTTCTACTTCAAGAGTTTGAATTCTTTTAATAAATTTAGAAGTGCCATAGTTTACCTAAGGATTAGGCTTTTTAGTAGGCTCATAATCTAAGAATTCTTCCACTTTTTCAGTGCTACTGTTATACTTGGTTGCAACTAACGCCAACCTTTTCCATTCTTTCTTGCTTCGGAAGGTAGGCTTCTTCTTTCCATCTTTATTGTTTTTGGTAGCCTCCTTTAGGAATGACAATCGGTAATGAAGTGGCCAAACTTCCTATAACTGTAGTATTGTAGCCCACATCTTCTGGTTTTGGATGATGATCATTACAAAAGACATGGTATCATTAATTTATAATGAATACTATTAAAACTCCAAACACTCAATGAATCTCTCACTAAAATTACACAGTATAAGCGAAGCTTTTATAAATAGAGGAAACTCTATTTCTATCCATAAAACAAAAAATCACATAATTTAAAATATTAAATTTTATAAGATGTTTGCATAGGTGGAATTAAGGCATTGTTTTAGGACAAAATTTATGAAATTCATTATTGGAAGATAATTTCTCTTTTATATGTGCATGCTTGTTTGTGTATATTTCTATTCTAACAACAATGATAAATAAATAAGGTTCTTTAGACTATAGTTTCAGATGGGCTAGGGTTTCCTATTGGGCTGTGTCACATTTAATGATGAAAATAATGATTGCATTGTGAGGTGTGAGAGACAGATTTCCTCGAAAATAACTAAGTCTTCTTTAATCATCACTTGAGCAAATCACATTCAACATTAGAAACAACTGAGTCTTGTAGTCTGGCATATCCAAACCAACTTTGTTGTCCAATCCCAGAGTGCCAAGTCATTGTATGTCCTGCTTTGAAACATCATGAATAATAGGCGTGGATGACAACAATTATTGAGACAAGTGTGTTTATGATGATCAAAGAGGGCATCAAAGTATAAAATTGTTGTCTGAACATCCGAGCATCGTATTACTATCTGAGCATCAGATTAGTTATTCGAGCATTGGATTGTTATTTGATCAACAGATACATACTTGGGTTCATCCTTTTAAGCATGTGGCCACTTTAAGGAAATGTCATATGATTGCTGGACCCCATTTTGACCGAGCCAAATCACGCCCAAAGAAATTTAAAATAAGAGTCATTTCTGAGGGATCTCAAAATTCCCCAAGGTCAACACCGAATGATAGAGGACGAAATTTGAAAACCAACGCACTTGACCGTGCCCGAATCTGACTTAAAATGAAGAAGTTATGACTAAAATAGTTTTGGGCCTGAAAGTCAAGCTTGCGGAAAGACGGTCAACGCCCTCGGTCAAACTCGACTGAAAATGTGATCGCGGAAATTCCCCGAAACAGTTCAGGCGAATCTGCACCTGTAACACCCAGCCTCGAAGCCTCGCAGCTGAGACTCGAAGCACCCAGCCTCGAAGCCTCGCAGCTGAGACTCGAAACTCATAGCCTCGAAGCTTGCAGTCACAGTCGAAGCTCGCAGACCCGCAGCACTCACAGTCGAAGCTCGTAGACTCGCAGCCTCATAGTCCATCTCAGCCTCGAAGCTCGCGGTCCCAGTCTGCACTCGCAGACTCGTAGCCTCGAAGCTCGAAGCTCACAGCCTCGAAGCTCGTAGCGCTCACAGCCTCGTAGCCTCAATACTCACAACCTCATAGCCTCAAAGCTCGTAGCTCAGCTCAGTCTCGCAGTCTCGCAGTCTTGCCTCGTAGACTCGCAGCCTCGTAGCTCAACCTCGCAGTCTCGTAGCCTTACCTCGTAGACTCGCAGCCTCGTAGCTCAGCTCAGCCTCACCATCTCAACCTTCGACCCGACAATCTACGACCTTCGAGGCAACCCTCATCTCAGCCTTCGACCCGGAAATCTTCGACCCTTTGATCCTTCGAAGCAGCTTCCGCTACGACCCTGCGACCTTCGAAGCATCCTCCAAGCTTTCAACCCTGCAAAGCGACCTACGACCTTCGAGGCAACCTTCACGACCTTCGACCTTGAGGCGGCGCAACCTCGATCCTTCAAGGCGGCCTTCGCGGAACCTCCGACCTACGACCTTCGAGGCAACCTTCAGCTACGACCTTCGAGGCAGCCTCCAACCTTCGACCCTTCGAGGCAGCTGCGACCTTCAATCCTTCGAAGCAATCTTCAGCTATAGTCTTCGACCCTTCGAAGCAACTCTCAGCTACAACCTTCGATCCTTCAAGGCAACCTTCAGCTACGACCTTCGAGGCAGCCTCCAACCTTCGATCCCCAACCTTCAGCGACCTTTAATCCTTCGAAGCAATCTTCAGCTACAGCCTTCGATCTTCGAAGCACCCTACAGCTTTCGACCCTTCGAAGCAGCCCTCACCTGCAACCTCCGATCCATTGAAACAGCTCTCAGTCTTCGACCCTGCAACCTTCGAAGCAGCCCCCAGCGGCGACCTTCGACCCCGCGAGGCAGCCACGCGACCTTTGACCCTACAGGCTTCGGCTGAAAACTCCAAACGACGCTGTTTTCGCCCTTCTTTTAAGTGCACAGTAAAGCATTAATTTGAAACGGCTCCAAACACGAGTTTAAATACTGGGACTCTCGGAAATGCGTTAATTAGCGCCTGGGAACTCGTTTTTCGCCTCATAAATACACATGTCGGTCTTGAAACTTGGATTGACGCCTAGGAACTCCAAAAGTCACATCACTTAATTCATCAAGTACCCAAGTGGGCGGCTGTCCCCTCTTGGAACTCTATAAAAAGGAGGCATTACCCATTGCAAAAGGAGGTTTTTTTTTTTAGACTAACGCCTAGCAATATAGAAAAGTTTGAAGAAGAGGATTTGGGAGCCTAACTTCTGACGATATAGCAAGTTCAAAGGGAGTTTAGAAATTCTGCTACCGAAAAAAAATCAAACATTCCCCTTACTGGGTTTTGTCGTTGCACTCTTCAAGCATCCAAAAAAGGGGGGAAAGCTAGTAGGAACGTCAATCTTGATTTCCAGGTTTTATTCCCCTCTTCTCTTACATTCCTTATTCTAGTTATACCAGTCTCACCTTTTTATTCAAAAATACAACAAAACGTTTTCAAAGGCCCGGTGGCCGTGGGATTGAGGCTTTGGTACTCATATCCTCGCCACTTGGCCAACATTGGGTCTGATGAGTGAATCTGAGCTTCATAGTATGCTCTTCACGACACAGGCCCTACTTTTTTCGTTTTTTTAAGAAAAACCCAAACTCTTTTTAAACAAACTCAGGCCCTTGTAACTGTGAGACCAAGTCTTATTGCTTATGTCTCCGTCATCCGGCCAACATCAACTGTAGTAATGAATCTGAGCTCCACGCTGTGCTATTCATATTATGGGTTTTCTTTTTGTTTTCCTCGATAAAACAAAAGAATAACATTCTCTTTTAAATAAACCAACCATAGTTTTTACAATGAGATAAAAAGGGGAAATTAAAATAAGCAAACACTCATAGACAAAGACTAGGTACCAATTTTGGGCGATGTGGGGGTGCAAGAGCCTATTCTTCCTTCCCCACACGTAAACGACTCCCGAACCTTTTTTCTGGAAACCGTAGACCCTCCTAGGTGGCCAACACACCTTTATTTTTGTTTGGTGGCGACTCTGTTTCTTCTATCTCTCTTTTGGTTTTGTGTGACCTATGGCAATGATGGCTCAATGACTAAATTTCCATCCAAAGGAGTAATCTCAAGCCAGTCACGAGCCCG
Organism: Taxillus chinensis; assembly: GCA_023512835.1. NCBI lineage: Eukaryota > Viridiplantae > Streptophyta > Magnoliopsida > Santalales > Loranthaceae > Taxillus > Taxillus chinensis. The sequence continues at coordinate 15,515,522 of CM042091.1, forward strand.
AACGACACCGGGTGATGACAGCTGTCGACTCTGCTGGGGACTTTAAGAGAGTCTAGCGATGGCCTTTTGTTTTTGGAGTACTTGCTTGTTTATTTCCCTTTCTGTCTTCTTCATTTTTGTATAAACTGCATTGCTTGTGCATACATGCATTTCTCTCTCCCTCTAACCCTATACCCGGGTTTTCTACTTTTACCTAGGATTAGCGAGGTTCAATAAGGATGCCCCGTGGGTTCTATCTCACGTAAGGTGCCTGAACTCCTCACCCAAGCAGGGTCCTTTTGAAGGGCCCCCTCCGTCAATGCCTCTAGGGGTACAAAGCTTCTCTCAGGAGATAGTTTGGGAACCAACGAATAAGATAGGTGTATATGTAGATGCCCATCAAGGGTTTTTGACCTTTATGTGCGTGCTTTAACGTTGTTATGACCGTGTTTGCACCTTGTTTGCTAACTCATGCACTTTTATCACATTTTGCTTAATTTACCCTAACCCTCACTCATTTTGCTTGATGCATATCATGACATCCCATGCATACATATAGGAACATGGCAAGTTTTGGGAACCTTTTGAGGGGCGCCAGGGACCCTGAGGACGTGGAAGAAGTGGAGCGCGCCTCAATTCAGATCCATCAAGTTTTAGGAGACTTCTCACCGAAGACGTACTCTGTGGCTGATCAGATCATCATGGACACTCGGATCGAACTCCCCAAAGACCTCCAAGCTACATGGAGTGAATGGCCTAACGCGAGACGCATAGCTTACACCCAACAGTTTGGTGATCTCCAACTCCTGTCACAACTCCCTATTGATGAGAATATGATCAAGGCAGCGATCCACTTCTAGGACCCGAGACGGAGGTGCTTCACCTTTAATGGCATTGACTTGGTGCCAACTTTGGGGGAATATCGAAGAATCCTCCGCATCCCCTTTGAAGAAGACGACATAGTTTTCTAACCCAACCCACAGAAGTCTTGCAGACGGGGGTTAGCACATTTCATGGGTTTTAAATGCTTGGGCAAAGAAAAAAAATCATCGACCCCGTGATCAAAGCGGACGGCAAAGAAATCATCCCATGGGGGTTTATCAGAAGCCAGCTAGAAGGTGCAAGCGAGGACAAGACCCATTCACTCATCACCCTTGCTATCTACGGGTTGGTGGTCTTTCCACGGGTGATCGGTTACATTGATGGGACCGTTTTCGAGCTAGTGGTACAAGTGACCGGTGGTGCTGACCCTATTCCGGCCATACTCGCCAAAACCATCAGATCTCTATCATTTATCCGGACTACAGGAAGGGGTCGCTTCATAGGATGCCTCCCTCTCTTGTGCACATGGCTTAAAAGCCATCTCCACTGTGTTACCCCGCGATTCAGGGCTGTTTACTCATGGCCCCCTACCGTCATACTAGACATTCTAAGAAGTTCGTGGCTCTTACCCAATAATCTCAATCAATGGAGAAGGCTGCTGAATCGCCTGAGTGAAGCAAATGTTGTCTGGATGGCACCCTGGATGCCAAGAGAACATATGACCTATAGCTGCGGAAGGTACAACTGGGTCCCACTCCTTGGACCATGGGGCGGGACTGCCTATGCCCCTCTTCAAGTGGCAAGACAGCTGGGAAATAACCAAATTGTCCAAGTTCTCTACGGAATGAAAAGATGTGATATTAACCATGGCACAGAAAGGGCTGAGTCAGTCGCCGATCGAATGTTCAACGCCGCGTTACAATCTAGGAAGATCGGTTTCCTTTCTTATTACCCCGACATTGTTCCATCCTATGTGTTTTGGCGGGAGAAATTAAAGGCGGAGCACCTCCTGCAGCAACAAGAACTTGTCGGTACTCTTCCGACCACAGAGATAATAACAGTGTATGGATCAGAGAAAGGAGAGTTTAGTAAAGCATCAAGCTCATCAAGGAAATGAGGACACTAAGCAGGGTCACCCCTCTAAAGGGACCCAAAGCTTGTCTTGCAACCCATAGTTGCATTTATATTTGAATAATTCGTTCATGTACGGTTTTATCCTATTTACATCAATAAAATCTGTTCTTGTCTGTTTCCCATCTCATATGCATAAGCCTTAACATTCATTATAGGAAGCATGGCAAGCTTTGATCATTTCCTAGCTAACTCCGAAGACAAGGAAGACATGACGGAGGTCGTATATGCAGCTTCGGCAATTCAACAACACTTTGGAGACTTTTCAGGAGAAAGTGCCGAGCAAACCATACTGGCCCCAGAAGTCCAGATGCGTGTCCAAATGGCCCACCGAGAGGAACTTGACGATATATGGGCACGATGGCCTTTCCACATACAGGCTGCCTACATTAAAAAATATGGGGACTTATTACATCTAACGCGAGTACCTATCGACGAGCCTATGTTAAGAGCGGCCGCACATTTCTGGGATCCCAGGCGGAGGTGTTTCGCTTTTAATGAACAGGATTTGGCTCCTACTGTGGAGGAGTATCAAGCCCTTTTGGGACGACCAATCAATGGAGGCTCGGAAGTCTTTCTACCAACCATACAAGTTTCCTGCCTGCAGACTCTATCACAGTTCTTGGGAGTGACAGAAGATGAGGTAGCCCAGATCGTGCACCGCAGGGGTGGACTCGAGGTCATCCCATGGCCCGTGATCCGAGACAAAATATCTCGAGCATCGGGCATGGAACTCTACTCTTTATTCACACTAGCCATGTATGGATTAATTGTATTTCCTAGATTCTTGGGTCACATTGACGGAGTTGTATGCGAACTTGTGATACAAACATTAGGAGGGGCCGATCCCGTTCTTACAATCCTTGCTGAGACAGTTAGATCACTATCACGCGTATGGATCTCGGGACAAGGTCGTTTCAAAGGATGCCTTCCACTCCTCTGCGCGTGGTTGAAAAGACACTTCCCATGCAAGGACGCCCAACTCGAGGAGGTGGCGGTATTTCCACATAGTGCATTACCTGAATTCATTCTAAAAGAATGGGAATTACCTGAAACAGAAGAGGATTGGATCAATGAGCTGCAAATCTTAACTGATGATCAAGTTGTATGGAATGCTTCATGGATGCCCAAAGTTGACATAATTTACAGCTGCGGACCATATAATTGGGTCCCATTACTCGGTCCATGGGGAGCTACCGCGTACGCCCCTCTCCAGGCAGGAAGACAACTCAGGGGTCATCAGATTATTCCTGTGCTACATGAAATGGAAACCTTTGACTTCACATACACCGGTTTAGAGGCTCGAAGCAAGGCTTTCCGGGGGTATCTAGCCTGGCAAACACCTCGAAAAGTCAGCGGTAGTTCTTACTACCCTGAAGTTCATCCTTCATTCCCTCCATGGCGGCAACAGTATATTGCTTATGCGGAAGCCCACCAAGATCCAAGACTGCTGCTCCTTCAAAAGGAAAATGAACTCAAGAACTTGCAACAGAAAATTCAAGAGCAGGAAGTGACCATCGGAAAGATAGGCAAAAGGATCCACCAATTGGAAGAGTGATTCGAAATTGGAAATTAGTTTGAGATGATCAAGGCTTGTTCCAATTCATGTAGTAGCATATGCATTAAGCCTATCCTTGTTATACTCCAGTCCTCTTTCTACTGATAATGTACTCGATTCCAAATCAATAAAGTGTTTTTTCTATTTCAATCATTGGCCATCCATTGCATGCACTCATTACATACATTCTTGCATTCATGATAAAAGCAAAAATTCAAAAAAGAGAAAAGCTTAACGGATCAACATTTCCAAATCAAACAAGATTGGACACTTATAATTTGAGATCAACCCGTAATCAAGCACCTGAAGCTATGTCAGACCAAGGCTTGGGAGACCATACGGAGGATCGACTTTTAGGGCTCGAACAAGCTCAGCAGGAGATGGGGAGCAGTCTCCACGCGGTTCAGTTCCAGTTAAAAATCATGATGGACCTACTGACCAAAGTGACAACTATAAGGGAATCAGCCCCAGCAGGAGGGGTGGCTAATCAGGGACAAACGTAGAACCCACCACAAGAGTTTGCACAAGTTCAAGCAGATTCCCAGACTTACGTGGTTCTGGGAAGTTCTCGTCAAGTTCCGACTACGCCGCCAAATGTAGGAGCACCAATCTCAGAAAACCCCATGGAAGCAAGAGATTTACCTGCTCCCGAGGAAACCAACCGACAACCAAGCTGGAAGCAAATAGAAGCAAGGTTAAAGGCTGTTGAAGGGGCAGAAAGTTATGAGATGACTAATGCCTATGATTTATGCTTGATACCTGGAGTAGTGCTACCTCCAAAATTCAAAATGCCAGATTTCGAAAAATTCAATGGTACCCAATGCCCGAAGACCCATTTGACAATGTATTGTCGCAAGTTGGCCGCACACACCAACAATGACAAACTACTAATGCACTGCTTCCAAGAAAGCTTAACTGGCGGGCCATTACGATGGTACATTCAGTTAGAAGGCAGTCGTATTCGTACTTGGAATGACTTGGCCACAGCCTTCTTAGCACAATACAAACATGTGACAGAACTAGCACTAGACAGATTGGCGTTGCAGTCGTTCGAGAAAGCTGACAAAGAAAGTTTCAAGACTTACGCTTGAAGATGGAGAGAAGCAGCTATGGACGTTCAACCCCCACTAACTGAACGAGAGCTTACCACCCTTTTCATCAGTACACTAAGGGGTGTTTACTATGAAAAACTGGTTGGGAATGTATCAAACAGTTTCGCCGACTTAGTTGCCTCAGGAGAGAGAATTGAGGGCGGCATCAGGGAAGGCAGGCTTGGTGGGAATAAAACCGAGACTCCTAGAAGGTCCACGCCACCCAATCGCAAGAAAGAAGAAGAAACACAAGCAGTCTGGCAACCTAAGCTCGACTTCACCTCCTCTGGGGCACAATCGGGACAATGTATCATGCCAGGATATTATGGCGGGCAGCTGATAACGTGCATTTATGCCGTTATTTTATAGCCTATTTAGGGTATCAAAGAGCTTGTTTAGAGCCTTTTTAGTACCATATTTCATATATATTTGCTCTAACCCCAAGAAAGACACTACTTGTGCTGTATATGTGTTTTTGAGCTGTTTTGGGCAGGTTTTTGGATGATTTCTTCTCTAGTCATCAGCTAGACTACTCTATCTCCTAAAGAGGGAGCTTGTGGCAACTTATGATCTCAAAAGGAGGCATTTTGAAGGCTACAAGCGACAAGGCTGCAAGAGGTCTCTTCACACTATTAGTGCGGAACAAACATTTTGATTTATTTGACCATGAAGATGGCCTTAAAAATATCATGTGCCGAAGGGAAAGTTGCTTCAAATGATGCCCTTTACCTCCCATAAAAATTTCAGAGCAAAAGGACAACAAAATATTTTGCACGTGATATTGGGATTTGATTTTTTTGACCTAGTAGGAGGCTTCAGATGATCTCACGTGCAGAATAAAAGTTGCTCCAAATGATGTCATCTATCTCTCATAAAAATTTTAGATCATTTGGAGGTGCATCATGCAATATTAAATCTAATTCACTAGTGTTCCACCCTAGACAAGGGCTAAGATTACCTAATCATGCATAAATCAGGCATTTGCTTTCATACACGTGAATTAAACAAGAACTGAATTCTATTTTATTGAACAACCATAACCAAACTGACTACAATTTATTGGGGGCTACATTGCTCCCCTAGACTAACAAGACTACTTCATAATCATGACAAAAACAATAACAATCACAGGAAAGAACATGATTACAGTACCAGGACAATAAAGGAAGACCCCAAGATGAACCAGGACTCCAGCCTCCAAAGACGCCGGCGTCTGCTGCCCAAACTTACTCCTTGCCAAGGACAATCCGATCTTTTAGCAATGGCTATAGCTCTTTTCAGAACTCAAATCAGATTCTCCCACTCAAGATGATTTACAATGCCTCCAAAGACCCCTATTTATAGGTTTTAGTGGGCCAAATTAGGGTTACAAAAGGTGTGCCCTAATTATAAATGTGGTCGCAGCCAAAACGATGTCGTTTTGGTTAGTGACACTAATCGACGTTCTAGGCGAAATAAAACTCAAACTACACCAAATTTGACCCTAGTTCTTTAGAGGAAAATGATTAAAACAACAAAATACATCATTTGGAGCGCAACAAAGCTTGCACGTGAGAATGCACGTGAGAAGACCCTTTTCGCGTGCAGCTCCAATTCGACTCAAATTTGCTCCAAAGCTTCCTCTTGAGTTGTAGAAGACATCCATACAATAAAATCCTTGAACGTGAGAATGCACGTGAGAAGGCTTTTCACGTGCACCTTGATTTTGCCTTCATCTTGCTTCCATCTTCTTCCTATAGCTTCCTTGTGAGTTGATGGCGTGATCTAGCCAAAGTGTGTGGGAAAAGGTTGCTCCAAAACCTGCCATAAACACTCAAAAAGTACCACTATACACCAAACCGGATCTTCCTAGGGGTTAGAGCAAATATGTCGAAAATAACATGCAAATAGGTACAAAACATACGCTAAAACACCCTATATAAGGTATAGGATAACGGCATAAATGCACGTTATCAGATTTGAGTTGGCATGATGTTTAAGTATGAACTGTTGTCGATCAGTACACGGGAGATAATGTGATCCTTACATTTGACAGATATGTGTAAGGCCTTGACATGTCCAATGCCTTCTGATGGTAACTCATCTTCGCCAAAACTAAGGAAGTTATTTACCACGATATTGTTAACGAGATTATTCAGATTTTCCAAGGATATAGTCGGAGGAACGTAGGCCTTGCTCAAAACCTTCATGAGGGCTTCTCTATGCAGAGTTGAATCCATGAGTAAAGACAACAAAGAGATACGAGCCGGCTGCCGACTGAGTTGGTCCACAATGTTGTATTCGCTCTGCTTGATTAGCTTAAGGAATTCGGTGGGATCCTCATCAACAACAGGGGTGTTCTTACTACCTGGTGCAAGCGCGGGGCGTAGGTCATGCTCTCCTCCTTTGTTTGTGTTGACCTCAACACCTTCTTCCGATCCGTAGACACGACCGCTTCTTGTTTTCTTCTTGGCTGTGGGGCTTCCTCTAATGACCGATTCGCAGTGGTATTTTCAGGGTACTGCTTTATCATTTTTGTAAGGGAATGGAGCGGGAGTTTGGATGACAAGAGATCGGACCCCTTGTGCCAATGTGGCGATCTTTGGTTTTTCCTCATATTTGATAGTTAAAGGTTTGGGTGCCCCCAATGCCTTTATAATCTCCGTCGAAGCCATACAGGTCACAAATTCTTCTAACTCGTATGTGATTTCTAGCCTTTGAGAGTTAATGAGGGCTTGCACAGCTTCATGGAATTCCTCACATTCCTCAATGTCATGTCCATAAGCTGATCCATGGTAAACACAACGTTTCTCTAAGTCTGTGCCTCTCGTGGCTTTAGTCACCCCTTTGGTTACCAAGAACCCATTCTTATGTAAGATACAGAATAGCTGGTACTCGCTCATCTTGATCTTAGAAACCTTTCTAGGTGGATTTCCAAGTCCAGTCGTTATATTGGCGATATTGCCCGAGTGTTCAGGCAGAGGGTTGGTGCCCACATTAGGAGCATTGGTCATCTTGGAGAAGTCTAGCCATCCAACATCTCTTAGGTGTTGGACCTTCTTTTTCAGAGCAAAATAATTCTCGGTGTCATGCCCACTTGCGCCTCCATGGTATGCACAATAGGCATCAGCTTTGTACCAATCGGGATATGGAGGAGTTCATTCCTTTAGGGGTATTGGACTAGCAAGTCCCGCTGCTAACAATCGTGTATAGGCTTCTGTGTATATGACAGGAATTGGATCAGACTTTTGTTGCCCAGTCTTTCCAAAAGTCTGATTCTGCCGGGGCTGCTTCGACTGCTCTGGTTGAGGCTGGGCTAGCTGAGGTTGGCTCGGATGAGGCGTGTACAGGCTTCCTCCTTGTGGATGATATTGCTGGAATTATGGTGGCGGGGCTGATGTCACATAGGACGCCATGGGCTGCTGATAACGTAATTTAGCAATTATTATGATTGTGCTGCTGCCACTAACCACTGATGCAGGGTTTTAAATGAAATAAGGAGGGAATCTGAGACATCCAACTGACGCGTTTTATTCATTGAAGAGGGTCCCACACATAGGAAAAGTTTCAAGTAAATTGCAACCCATTTGATGCCTCAAAAGCATACCCGTGATATCACTACAGCTTACCCACTCAGAGGTAAGTGTCTTCCTTTCCCTTATCCCATGCTCTGAGGACATAGCAATTTCTTAAGTGTGGTGTGGGGGTGGCTTGCGCCATTTACTTGTCCTTATGGTTGCGTAAATTGTTTTCATGTTTGAATGTGTGTTTATTTCTTTTTGGCTGATTGTGTTTTTGCTTGAGGACAAGCAATGGTTCAAGTGTGGTGTATTTGATAACGTGCATTTATGCCGTTATTTTATAGCCTATTTAGGGTATCAAAGATCTTGTTTAGAGCCTTTTTAGTACCATATTTCATATATATTTGCTCTAACCCCAAGAAAGACAATACTTGTGCTGTATATGTGTTTTTGAGCTGTTTTGGGCAGGTTTTTGGATGATTTCTTCTCTAGTCATCAGCTAGACTACTCTATCTCCTAAAGAGGGAGCTTGTGGCAACTTATGATCTCAAAAGGAGGCATTTTGAAGGCTACAAGCGACAAGGCTGCAAGAGGTCTCTTCACACTATTAGTGCAGAACAAACATTTTGATTTATTTGACCATGAAGATGGCCTTAAAAATATCATGTGCAGAAGGGAAAGTTGCTTCAAATGATGCCCTTTACCTCTCATAAAAATTTCAGATCATTTGGAGGTGCCGTTATCCTATACCTTATATAGGGTGTTTTAGCGTATGTTTTGTACCTATTTGCATGTTATTTTCGACATATTTGCTCTAACCCCTAGGAAGATCCGGTTTGGTGTATAGTGGTACTTTTTGAGTGTTTTTGGCAGGTTTTGGAGCAACCTTTTCCCACACACTTTGGCTAGATCATGCCATCAACTCACAAGGAAGCTACAGGAAGAAGATGGAAGCAAGATGAAGGCAAAATCAAGGTGTACGTGAAAAGCCTTCTCACGTGCATTCTCACGTTCAAGGATTTTATTGTATGGATGTCTTCTACAACTCGAGAGGAAGCTTTGGAGCAAATTTGAGTCGAATTGGAGCTGCACGCGAAAAGGGTCTTCTCACGTGCATTCTCACGTGCAAGCTTTGTTGCGCTCCAAATGATGTATTTTGTTGTTTCAATCATTTTCCTCTAAAGAACTAGGGTCAAATTTGGTGTAGTTTGAGTTTTATTTCGCCTAGAACGTCGATTAGTGTCACTAACCAAAACGACGTCGTTTTGGCTGCGACCACATTTATAATTAGGGCACACCTTTTGTAACCCTAATTTGGCCCACTAAAACCTATAAATAGGGGTCTTTGGAGGCATTGTAAATCATCTTGAGTGGGAGAATCTGATTTGAGTTCTGAAAAGAGCTATAGCCATTGCTAAAAGATCGGATTGTCCTTGGCAAGGAGTGAGTTTGGGCGTGACGCCGGCGTCTTTGGAGGCTGGAGTCCTGGTTCATCTTGGGGTCTTCCTTTATTGTCCTGGTACTGTAATCATGTTCTTTCCTGTGATTGTTATTGTTTTTGTCATGATTATGAAGTAGTCTTGTTAGTCTAGGGGAGCAATGTAGCCCCCAATAAATTGTAGTCAGTTTGGTTATGGTTGTTCAATAAAATAGAATTCAGTTCTTGTTTAATTCACTTGTATGAAAGCAAATGCCTGATTTATGCATGATTAGGTAATCTTAGCCCTTGTCTAGGGTGGAACACTAGTGAATTAGATTTAATATTGCATGATGGACCAAGTCTGCAACTATTAGATTGTTTATCTACCTTGATCACTTTTATTCACATGGACCAAATGGGATAAAAGCCTTAAATCTATCTTAGCATGGACCAAATGTAAGATAGGTAGGCGATAATCAACATGAACTTGAACTAGAACATAAATCAAGAACAAGAGCCATAACCAGATTAGTACAATCGATTAGGTGGTAAACATTGTGACCCTAGATGTTTATACCAACCGCTTGCCAACATTCTGATTTAATATCTTTTTGTTCAAAATATTTGCATAACAAACATCAATTGTCCAGACATAAAATCAACTTGTTAGCTTAGTGCTTGCTGCTTAACAGCATTAGCTACCTCCCTGTGGGTTCGACAACCGGAGTCTTAATACTCCATTTTATTACTTGACCAGTGCACTTGCTGCAAAACCTTCAGACATAATTTATGCGGGTCAAAATCCTGAAGCAACTGCCAATAGACTCCTCTCACGTGCGTCCCACTAATATGGTTGTAAGAGCCTTTGATGGAGAAAAGCGAGAAGTAGTGGGTACGCTAGATATCCCTTTGCAAATTGGTCCAAGTGAGTTTATGATGGAGTTCCAGGTGATGGACATCGCTCCATACTATAGTTGTTTGCTTGGAAGACCATGGATCCACTCGGCAGGGGTAGTGCCATCGACACTACATCAGAAGGTCAAGTTTGTGGTAAACAGCCAACTCATCTGTGTGTACGGAGAGGCAGAGATTCTGGTTACCAAGCCTATGTCTGTTCCTTACGTCGAAAGTAATGAGGACATACCAGAATGCTCTTACCGATCGTTCGAAGTGGTTAATGCGGCCTATGCCCCCAACACTAGAGAGTCACTGGATATGGGGGGCTTGTTCCCAAAGACTGCAAAGATGGTTGCCACAGTCATGCTTAAACTGGGGCATAAGGAAGGTCAAGGTCTGGGTGTACAAGCACAAGGGATTAAAGAACCCTTAGTCGTACAAAGTACTAGAGAAAGGTACGGGTTGGGCTACAAGCCTACCAAAGCTGACAAATCAAGAGAAGTCGGAAGGAAAAGGGAGTCCCACTTAGCCAGAATAGAGAAGAGGCCCCTCCAAGAGCAAAGGATGACGTTCCCACCCCTTGGGGCCATATTCCAGAGCGCCGGTTTTATCCATCAGAGGAAGGAATGCATCATAGCCATGTTACGGGCCTACCGTGGAGAGCAAGAACAGATGGGGCGGGTATGCCAAGGACCCCCAGGGCACCAGCTAAACAATTGGAGCATTGTGGACCTCCCGGCCAAGTAATAATCAAAGAAGCTTTGTTGGGGAATGTTCTATTTTATTATGTTTTCAAAATTGCAAGCAATGGTTGTAACCCTTTCGGAATATTTATGAAATAAGACTTTTGCCAAAACGTATCCTCTTGCATTGCATGACATGTGCATCATCATATTTTGTTAAACTAGTCAAACTTTTACTAACAGGTACAATCGGGCTAAAAAGGATCTGTTAAGTAAAGAAGAAACGAGTTACTTAAGGTTTGACTGTAATCCAGCTTGGGAACAACTAGTATTTGGGGCAGAGGAAGCCGACGATGAGGAAAACTTTGAGCCTCTGGAGGACATCATGCACCTGTTGGAAAGGGAGGATCGACTCATTGTTCCTAGCGAAGTTCCGATCGAGACTATCAATTTCGGTACGCCTACTGAGCCAAAAGAACTACGACTAGGATCTCGAATCACTAAGGACATCGAGGACCGATTAATCGACCTCTTAAGAGCCTATATCGATGTTTTTGCGTGGTCTTACGAGGATATGCCGGGACTAAATACCAACATAGTGCAACACCAGTTGCCATTGAATCCAGGATGCACGCCTGTACAACAGAAGTTACGACGAATGAGACCAGCAATGATACTGAGAATCAGAGAAGAGGTACGGAAACAATGGGATGCTAGATTCCTTAGCGTAGCTCAATACCCGGAGTGGGTCGCTAACATCGTGCCCGTCCCAAAGAAAGGTGGGAAAGTCCGTATGTGCGTGGACTACCGTGACCTCAACAAGGCGAGCCCTAAAGATAACTTCCCATTGCCTCATATCGACACCTTGATAGATAATACCGCGAAGCATGCCATGTTTTCTTTCATGGATGGTTTCTCCGGCTACAACCAAATTCGGATGGACCCTGATTACAAAGAAAGGACCACCTTCACAACTATCTGGGGCACCTTCTGTTACAATGTTATGCCTTTTGGACTCAAGAATGTCGGGACAACATATCAGAGGGCCATGGTGACACTCTTCCATGACACGATGCATAAAGAAGTGGAGGTTTATGTCGATGATATGATCGCCAAGTCAGGAAAGGAGGAAGACCACGTGGAGGTGTTGCATAAACTATTCAACAGATTGCGTAAATACCAGCTAAAGCTAAATCCGGCCAAGTGTACCTTCAGAGCTACATCCGGTAAATTACTGGGATTTTTTGTCAGTCAAGATGGAATAGAAATCGACCCCAACAAGGTCTAGGCCATCCAAGAAATGTCCATACCAAAGACTATCAAAGAAGTCAGAGGTTTCCTCGGGCGACTCAACTATGTTGCCCGCTTTATCTCACAGCTTATTGCAACTTGCGAACCTATCTTCAAAGTGCTTCGCAAGAATAACCCCGAGGTTTGAAATGACGAATGTGAGGAGGCCTTTGACAAAATTAAGCAATACCTTATGAATCCACCAATTTTGGCTCCTCCGACACCTAATGAACCTTTGATCTTGTATTTGACGGCCCAGGATACATCCATGGGCTGTGTATTGGGGCAGCTTGATGAAGCGAAGAAAAATGAGCAAGTCATTTATTACTTGAGCAAGAAGTTTACATCGTGCGAAGAGAAGTATACTCCCTTAGAGAAAGCTTGTTGCGCCCTCGTCTGGACCACACGAAGATTAAGACAGTACACCCTCTACCATACTACATGGCTCATCTCAAGGCATGACCCACTCAAATATCTGTTGGAAAAACCGGCAATGACAGGAATGATTGCAAAGTGGCAACTACTCTTATACGAATATGACATCATCTATGTCCCACAGAAGGCCATCAAGGGAAGTGCCATAGCAGATTACTTGGCAGATAGGGCCTTGGTGGATTATGAGCCCATGAGCTCTGATTTTCCAGACGAATACATCAATGCTGTTCAGCAGGATCAAGAATCAAAGACGTAGATTCTGTGGTTTGATGAAGCCTCAAATTTATCCGGTCATGGCATTGGGGTAGTATTAATCTCCCCAACCGGTCAACATTATCCCATGGCCGCCAAGTTGGCCTTTCCCTGCACAAACACCATAGCAGAATATGAGGCTTGTATTATGGGTCTCCAAGAAGCCTTGATCAAGCGAATCATGAAACTTCAAGTCTTCGGGGATTCAGCCTTAGTAATCTATCAAGTCCGTAAGGAGTGGGAAACCCGGAATCCCAAACTCATTCCCTACCAAAAAATGATATGTGATATGGCTAAACTATTTGATGAAATCTCATTTGAGCATGCATCCCGGGAACATAATCAGATTCCTGATGCTTTGGCCACTTTGGCAGCTCTCCTTCGGTTGGATACAAGTTTAGAAGTGCCCTCTTTCGACATCTGTGTACAAGAGGTGCCAATATACTATATGATGACAAGTATGGATACTAGCACAAAGTCATGGTATCATGATATCAAGCGATATCTACTCACAAGAGAGTATCCAGCAGAAGTCTCGGAATCAGAAAAAAGAAATATCCGACGAACAAGTGCTAACTACTTCTTAGATGGACCAGTCCTTTATAAGCGCAGCTACGACATGGTGCTACTACGGTGCTTGGAGAAGGGCGAGGCAGCTCAGATCCTCAACGAAGTCCACAATGGTAACTGTGGAGCACATGTGAATGGACATGCTTTATCCCGACAGATCATGAGGATGGGCTACTACTGGGTCACCATGGAAAAGGATAGCATCAATCATGTGTGCACATGTCTTAAATGCCAAGTTTACGGGGATCGAATCCAAGCACCTCCGTCCTACTTACACACAATGACATCTCCTTGGCCTTTCGCCATGTGGGGAATGGACGTCATTGGAGCCATTTCACCTAAGGCTTCGAACGGTCATAGATTCATCCTAGTGGCAATCGATTACTTCACCAAATGGGTAGAAGCAGCCTCTTATGCCAAAGTTACTCAATCAGTGGTGGTCAAGTTTCTTCGAAGTAACATTATCTGTCGTTATGGGCTCCCCGAGCAGATTATAACTGACAATGCTGTCAATTTGAACAACCGAATGATGGACATTTTATGCGAAGGATTTAGGATCCGACACCGCAATTCTACTCTGTATCGTCCCAAAATGAATGGAGTGGTTGAGGCAGCAAATAAAAATATCAAGAACATCATTCGAAAAATGACTGAGACATACAAAGATTGGCATGAGAAACTTCAATATGCACTACATGCTTACCGGACTTCTGTGCGAACATCAACTGGGGCAACTCCTTTCTCCCTAGTGTATGGTATGGAAACAGTCCTACCCATCGAAGTGGAAATCCCATCTCTCAGAGTTCTCAAGGATACTTAACTAGACGAAGCCGAATGGGTCAGAGACCGTTTTGAGCAACTAAATCTGATCGAAGGAAAACGTCTTGCCGCAGTCGGTCGAGGCCAGCGATACCAACAAAGGATGATGGCCAGCTTCAACAAAAAAGTAAAGCCCCGAACTTTCAAGGAAGGGGATTTGGTCTTGAAGAAAATACTGCCGATACAGCATGATCACAGGGGCAAATGGACTCCAAACTATGAAGGTCCATACGTTGTAAAAAGAGCATTTTCGGGAGGTGCCCTAATCCTCACCGAAATGGACAGAGTTGAGCTACGAAATCCTGTAAACAGCGATGCTGTAAAGAAGTTTTATGTTTAACTTCGCCACTTCAAAAACCGTTATACCCAACTGAATCAAAATCTCATGCTTCAGCCCCTCACATAATTGGGCTAAATTCATCCTCACTATATGACAATCAAGTTTGCATGACTTGACAAACAAGGTTCGTGGCCCAAGAGCGGACTTGGTGAAAACCTGAAAAGGCACCAAGGGTAAAACACAAAGCTCAATCAAAAGCAAAATAAAGGCGGACTTGGTAAAAACCCGAAAAGGCGCCAAGGGTAAAATACAAAGCCAACAAAAAGTGCAGCGATATCAGAATCCATGATCCTCTAAGAAAACCAAAGTGGGAGACAACTCTCGAGCTCCCCAAGCAAACAGTCGCAGAAAGGTCGTCACGCCACTTCAAACCAGGGACTAGGCTGTGAACCAAAGGATTGGTCAAATCTTAAGCATACTCTGATCAACTTTACATGACATGTCTTTTTAAAGCTATTGTCCTTGTACTACAAAAGGGAGTTTAGTTTAACTTTATATGATAATAAACAAGTTATTCCATATGCAATGATGCAATTGTAAATGCAAAATGTGTTATCAAATAAATATCGTTTTGGCCTTTTAAAAATCATTTTAAAATCGTTCATTCCCCGCTTGAGTTTCCTAAACTTTGCTTCATCGTGAGGTTTGCATAAGGCAATAACAAAGCTCTGGACTTTTGCCTTAAGAGAAATCAGGGCTTAGGCAACTTAGCAGTTTGCTCATCAGGAGAAGAAGAGGATGCCAAGTCATCTGGCAGCGTGCTTTTCAGAAGAAGCGGCACCAAAATCTCCTTAGATTGTCTCTGCCCCGCATTTTGTATACCTCATGCACATTCTCAAAGATTCAGACCTCCCCCCGCGCCACATGCATCAATTACATTTCATGCATCAACCGCATTTCATGCATCATTCCTACATCTGGCATGTTTGCTCCCGTCCAAACTGCAGGACTATTGTCACGGCATAACGCCTCCTACCCCAGTGGATAAGCCTTAGAGCTCCAGAAGTGAGGAAAGTTTTCATCCCCAAACAGAGAAACCGTTCATTTCAACCACATACCAAAGTCATGCGCCCCCGCATGCAAAACATCCAAAGCCATGCTCACCCGCATGCAAAACAACCAAAGCCATGCTCCCCCACATGCCAAACAACCAAAGCCATGCTCCCCCGCTTGCAAAACATCCAAAGCCATGCTCACCCGCATGCAAAACATCCAAAGCCATGCTCCCGCATGCAAAACAGCCAAAGCCGTGCTCCCCCACATGCCAAACAACCAAAGCTATGCTCCCCCGCATGCAAAACATCCAAAGCCATGCTCACCCGCATGCAAAACAGCCAAAGCCGTGCTCCCCCACATGCCAAACAACCAAAGCCATGCTCACCCGCATGCCAAACATTCAAAGTCATACTCTCCCGCATGCCAGAGAACCAAAGCCATGCTCCCCCGCATGCCAAACAACCAAAGCCATGCTCACCCGCATGCCAAACACCCAAAGCCATGCTCGCCCGCATGCCAAACCACACCAAAACCACAAAATATCAATCCCTTAGAGAAGAATCAACTGGTCAAAATGGGTACGGTTTTATCTTTGTACATCATTCGTACACGAACAACGCGCAAAGAGGGGCAGCTGTTGGACCCCATTTTGACCGGGCCAGATCACGCCCAAAGAAATTTAAAATAAGAGTCATTTCTGAGGGATCTCAAAATTCCCCAAGGTCAACACCGAATGATAGAGGACGAAATTTGAAAACCAACGCACTTGACCGTACCCGAATCCGACTTAAAATGAAGAAGTTATGACTAAAATAGTTTTGGGCCTGAAAGTCAAGCTTGCGGAAAGACGGTCAACGCCCTCGGTCAAACCCGACTGAAAATATGATCGCGGAAATTCCCCAAAAACAGTTCAGGCGAATCTGCACCCGTAGCACCCAGCCTCGAAGCCTCGCAGCTGAGACTCGAAGCACCCAGCCTCGAAGCCTCGCAGTTGAGACTCAAAACTCGTAGCCTCGAAGCTCGCAGTCACAGTCGAAGCTCGCAGACCAGCAGCCTTGAAGCTCACAGACCCGCAGCACTCACAGTCGAAGCTCGCAGACCAGCAGCCTTGAAGCTCGTAGACTCGCAGCCTTATAGTCCATCTCAGCCTCGAAGCTCGCAGTCCCAGTCTGCACTCGCAGACTCGTAGCCTCGAAGCTCGAAACTCACAGCCTCGAAGCTCATAGCGCTCACAGCCTCGTAGCCTCAACACTCACAACCTCGTAGCCTCGAAGCTCGTAGCTCAGCTCAGTCTCGCAGTCTCGCAGTCTTGCCTCCTAGACTCGCATCCTCGTAGCTCAGCCTCGCAGTCTCGCAGCCTTACCTTGTAGACTCGCAGCCTCGTAGCTCAGCTCAGCCTCGCCATCTCAACCTTCGACCCGGCAATCTTCGACCCTTCGATCCTTCGAAGCAGCTTCCGCTACGACCTTGCGACCTTCGAAGCATCCTCCAAGCCTTCAACCCTGCAAAGCGACCTACTACCTTCGAGGCAACCTTCAACTGTAACCTTTGACCCTTCGAGGCAACTGCAACCTTCGATCCTTCAAGGTACCTTCAGCTACGACCTTCAGGCAGCCTCCAACCTCCGACCTATGACCTTCAGGCAACCTTCGGCTACGACCTTAGGCAGCCTCCAACCTTAGACCCTCGAGGCAGGCGCGACCTCATCCTTGAAGCAATCTTCGCCTACGGTGACCCTAAGCAACTCCGCGCAACCTTCGATCCTTCAAGGCAACCTTCGATACGACCTTCGAGGCGCCTCCAACCTTCGATCCCCAACCTTCGACCTTCAATCCTTCGAAGCAATCTTCGACGGCCTTCGATCTTGGGGCTACGGCCTTCGACCCTTCGGTGCCCTCACTGCAACCTCCGTCCGTTGAAACAGGCTCTCGGTCTTTGACCCGCAACCTTGGCAGCCCCGCGCCGACCTTCGACCCTGCGAGGCGCCACGCGACCTTCGACCCTACGAGGCTGAAAATCCAAACGATCTTGTTTTGCTTTTAAGTGGGGGAAGGGGGGGGCATTAATTTGAAACGGCTCCAAACATGAGTTTAAATCCGGACTTCTCGAAAGCGTTAATAACGCCTGGGAACTCGTTCGCCTCATAAATACACAGTCGGTCTGAAACTTGGATGCGCCTAGGAACTCCAAAAGTCACATCACTTAATTCATCAAGTACCCAAGTGGGCGGTTGTCCCCCTCTTGGAACTCTATAAAAAGGAGGCATTACCCATTGCAAAAGGATGTTTTTTTTTAGACTAACACCTAGCAATATAGAAAAATTTGAAGAAGAGGATTTGGGAGCCTAACTTCTGACGATATAGCAAGTTCAAAGGGAGTTCAGAAATTATGCTGCCGAAAAAAATCAAACATTCCCCTTACTGGGTTTTGTCGTTGCACTCTTCAAGCATCCAAAAAAGGGGGTAAAGCTAGCAGGAACGTCAATCTTGATTTCCAGGTTTTATTCCCCTCTTCTCTTACATTCTTTATTCTAGTTATACCAGTCTCACCTTTTTATTCAAAAATACAACAAAACGTTTTCAAAGGCCTGGTAGCCGTGGGATTGAGGCTTTGGTGCTCATATCCTCGCCACTTGGCCAACATTGGGTTTGATGAGTGAATCTGAGCTTCACAGTATGCTCTTCACGACACAGGCCCTACTTTTTTCGTTTTTTTTAGAAAAACCCAAACTCTTTTTAAACAAACTTAGGCCCTTGTAACTGTGAGACCAAGTCTTATTGCTTATGTCTCCGTCATCCGGCCAACATCAACTGTAGTAATGAATCTGAGCTCCACGCTGTGCTCTTCATATTATGGGTTTTCTTTTTGTTTTCCTCGATAAAACAAAAGAATAACATTCTCTTTTAAATAAACCAACCATAGTTTTTACAATGAGATAAAAAGGGGAAATTAAAATAAGCAAACACTCATAGACAAAGACTAGGTACCAATTTTGGGCGTTGTGGGGGTGCAAGAGCCTATTCTTCCTTCCCCACACGTAAACGACTCCCGAACCTTTTTTCTGGAAACCGTAGACCCTCCTAGGTGGCCAAACACACCTTTATTTTTGTTTGGTGGCGACTCTGTTTCTTCTATCTCTCTTTTGGTTTTGTGTGAGCTATGGCAACGATGGCTCAATGACCAAATTTCCATCCAAAGGAGTAATCTCAAGCCAATCACGAGCCCGGACAACACCGGGTGATGACAATGATCTGATAAGGTAGAAAGTACTTTGAAATCGTTTAAGTCTTTGTTCCTCAATCATTTTAGTATGACCTCTCTGAATATATTTGGTGTTTGAAAATGTTATCCACACTTTGAAAGATGTGTGTTTCTCTTCAAACACATTATGCACTCTCCAAGAAATGTTTAATCCTCTCCGAAGGTTCGAACACATTAAAGCTTGTCAAATTCAACAAGATTTGATTTAACAATATATTATGTGGTAAAACCAACCATGTAATTAAATAATTTGACTTGGTAAAATGAAATTAAAATAAAATATCATAATGGAAAAATTAGTCGATCCACGTGGTGATTGGACATTTAAATGGTAGTACCGGTCATAAGCTTATTAAATAACTTATATAAATATTTATATGAATTATAAATAACTTGTATAACATATGAATTATAAATAACTCATAAAATAATTTAAAATCTTGACTCTTACCTTTCGTAGAATTTTAATATTTAGTATGTATCAAAAAAGATAGAAACTTTATATAGACTTTTTGGAGTGTTATGAGAGCTTTGGGAACTGGTTTTAGAAAGGAGTTCATGATAAAGTTTGAGAGAATATGTGTGTTAAGAGGAGATAACAACCAAGCCTTTTATAGGGCAAGATGGTAGGTGATAGGTGTGTTAGGTAAAATTGTGTGGTTTTACCCCTAATTTCTTATTTTCCTCTTTATTTTTTCCATTTCTAAATGACTCATTTCTTATTATCTTTTATGTGGGTTCTCTTTTCCACTCATTTTTGAATTTTTGAGATATCTTTGACTTTGAAGGTCATTTTCATTAGAAAAGTCTTATAAGTACATTATGTACTATTTGCACTATAACATTCTAAATTCTTAACTAAATCAAATACATCTAGTTGGATTAATGGATATCTAGCTTTATTATCTTCAATTTGAAATCAATTCCATAAAATTTGGATTTGTATGGCCAGAGTTATTGACTTTTGAAGTGAACCTGAAAATTTTGAATATGATGCTAAATCTTTGTTTAATTTTTAGATTCTTTCTCCTTATAAACTAATCCAAATCATTTGTTTTTTTTTAAAGTTAGCTAACTCACGTGTGAACAAATTGAAACTAATTTGAAGTTTTTTGGATTTTTATAATTAATAGTTTTAAATTTTTAAATACGTTCTCCAAAAACTACACGAGGCCACTATTTTCTAATTGTAAACTTTTGTTTGGGTGCATTGTTAAAATTTTTTACTTACACATCGTTACTAATTTTGATGTATTAAATTCAAATACATGATTCATTTTGAGTAAATAAATCACTAATCATATATGAAATTATCTATTAAATTTTGCTGATTTTATAATATATATTTAAATACAAAAATTTTAAATTACCTTCTTAAGACAAGTATATAACACATCTTAAATCTTAAACATCCATTTAAAAAAAATTGAGATAAGTCTTATTAAAAAACTCGATCTAACCTCATTCATTTATTAAAAATGAATTTATACATGAGAGAGAGAGAGAGAGAGAGAGAGAGAGAGAGAGAGAGAGAGAGAGAGAGAGAGAGAGAGAGAGAGAGAGAGAGAGAGAGAGGGGGGGGGAGGGAATGGAGTCTTGTGACACATCACAATAATATAGAAAATGGCATCCTGCCACATCACCACATGTGTGTGCTTATGTAACTCTAAGAAAAATTCCTTAGAGCATTAGTAGTAGATTTTTTATAAAAGCTTGATTTCCTTTATTTAAGATTTTTTTTAAAATTATAAAATCATTTATATAACAGAAGCCCTATATTTAACTTTTTTTATAGGATTTGTACAGTGTTTTCCAATGTATTTGAAAGTATTGTTTACTTTATATAATTATTAAATTATATATAAAAAAAATTCTCTCACATGTCTTCTTCGCATTAATCATAATTTTTACTTTTATTTCATATTAAGTTATGAAAAATTATTATTAAATAAAAATAGTATATAATATTATTTTAATAATATAAGAAGTGATTAAGAAAATCTATTATAATGTTTATTTATATATAGGGAAACAAAAATAGTTTAAATCCTTAAATTTAGGAAAACAATAAGAAAGCTGATGTTAGTGTTTTTAAGAAATGCACCCAATTAGGGATGGCAATGGGGCGAGGCGGGGCGGGTATTGGGTCACCTCGTCTCTATCCCCACTAAGGAAAAAATTACCCGTACCCACCCCGTACCCGGCGGGTATCAAATTTTTTGCCCCATCCCCACCCCGCCGGCGCATGGGGTGGGGCGAGGATTCTCCGCCCCGCTCCAATTTAAGCCCAATCCAACCCTTTCCCACGATAGACGGCCCAGCCCAACTGCCATCCCAGCTCACTAGCCTAAGGCACCCTGCCCGCCCAGCCGACTTGCACGAAAAATCCTGAACCTACCATGCAGGCAGCAAGTCACTCAACCATCAGGCTAAACTGTTTTTATTAAATATGCTTATATATTTAATATATATACTTATAATATATAACATATAAATAATTATAACAATAATAATACTATTATTATTATTAGTAATGATAATAATAATAAAAAATAGTGTATGATTTATTTTAATAATAATAATAATTATAAAGTTTATATATTTATATTAGAATAAAAACTAAATGTAATATTAATATTTTGATATAAAATACAAATTAATTATATTCAACATTAATTTTGAAGTTATATATTAGTTCATACTAATATACTATATAATTATAAATTATATCACTTTCTTATATTTTATATGCTTTTATTTTATATTAAAACATTACTACTAATTTTAATAAATATTTAATTTTGTTTAAATATAAGTATATATACTTTGTGAGTAATATTATTTTAAAAATCAAATATTTAATCATTATTATTATTAGTGGTACTATTTTTGCTACTAATATTATTTATATGTTACATTTTAAATATATACACTAACTATGTAAACATAATAACTAATATTTATATATGATATATATATATATATAATAGTTATCAACACACTTTTTTACATCAGTTGTTAAACTCCAGATACTTAATAATTATAATTATCGTCAATAATAAATGATAATATGAGTAGTGATAACCTAACTAGTATAATTATATATCATGATTCTAATATTATTTATGTTATAAATAATACAATAGTCCAAGAAGTCGTATTTTTTAAACTTATTTCCTTCAATATAATTAAAATGATCATTAATATATTATTTATTAATTTTAACCCAAATATAAAATACATACTATCAAAAATCAAAACTCACTCTTACCATGTATTTTATATTATATCAAAATGGTTAGTATTGTATAATTAACCAATAACATTTATTATAATTAGAATAGTATATGTATATATATATATATATATAAACTCACACTTAATAATTATATTAGGAAATAAGTTAGAGAAACCCGACTTCTCGAACTATTGTATTGTTTATACCATAAGTAATATGACAACCATGATATATAATTATATTAGTTAGGTTATCACTACTCATATTATCACTTATTATTGATGATAATTATATTACTTAGATTATCACTATTCATTACTTAAATTATTACTTATTAATTAGAATTTATATATGCATATGTAGTGATAATTTGATATGAGTTTATATATATATATAAAAAAAAAAACATATACTATTCTAATTATAATTAATGTTATTGGTTAATTATACAATACTAATTAACATATAAATAATTAGTATATATATTTAAAATCTAACATATAAATAATATTAGTAGCAAAAATAGTACCACTACTAATAATAATAATGAGTAAATATTTAATTTTAAAAATAATATTACTCACAAAGTATATATACTTATATTTAAACAAAATTAAATATTTATTAAAAGTAGTAGTAATGTTTCGATATAAAATACAAGGATATAAAATATAAGAAAGTGATATAATTTATAATTATATAGTATATTAGTATGAACTAATATATAACTTCAAAATTAATATTGAATATAATTAATTTGTATTTTATATCAAAATATTAATATTACATTTCGTTTTTATTCTAATATAAATATATAAACTTTGTAATTATTATTATTATTATCATTACTAATAATAATAATAGTATTATTATTATTATAATTATTTATATGTTATATTATAAATATATATACTAAATATATAAACATATATAACAAAAATAATTTAGCCACGGCTACAACCTGAGCACTGAGCAATGTCGGGCAAACTGAACGCGATCAGAGTATATCGGGACAGACACACACAAGCCAGCACGCTCGGCAGCGCTCAGCGAGCGACTTTTCCGCTTATGAGTGAATGATCTTTATATTCTTTCTTGTATACATGAAATCCCTCTCAAACTATTCTTCGAACTAACACTTAATATTTCTAGTAGTGGAATTGATCTAATTAATTTGTTGTTTAAGTGATATACCGCTTGCAGTGGAAGTCCTCACCATAACAAAAAATAGTTTAACCTGTTAGATTCCTCATCGTCGTCCCTTTATATCACTACTCGACTATATTTATATAGTCAAATAGTTCATAAATGATGAGAGAGGGGAACACCCTGCCGGTTAAACAATGGCTACATCCAATTTGAATTTAAGCGGGGGCTGGGGACCGAGGGGAACACCTGCTGGCAAGGGTGCGTGGATGGGGGGGACCGGTCTCTTGGGGAATACTCCAAAAACTAATCCTATACGTAGTAGCAGAGAAGCATTAGAGAACGATATGATGTATCCACTCACTGCTCATTCAAAGTAAACCACGTAACCACGCAGAGAATTGAGAGGAAGCGTTCAGGAGTGAAACCAATGAAAATTCGAAACCAGGAAGGTAAGTGGATGTGGAGGGGCTGGAACAGCCGATGCAGTGAGGACATGACAGAAGAGCATCCAAGAGGCCATGTGGAGTTACAGACGCATAGTTGTTTCACGGTCTGCACGTACCTGTGACCACAGTGATCCGGGAACAGCTGGAAAGATTCTCCCACATTTTTTTTAAAATAGACAGAAGCCACAACTCACCGGTTAGTTGAGTTAAAATGAGAACAGACAGAGGGGCCTTGGATATGATGCCCCAAGGTGATAAGGTAAACAGGCCGAGAATAATATAACAGTTGAGGTGTAAATGACTCAATTCAAATTGATATTAGAACTTTTATAAATAGAAACAAAAAAGTAACAAAATTCAAAAAAAAAAAAAAAAAGATCTCAATCCGCCAGGGCGTTCAAAAATTATATTAGTTGAATGGACTACAGTTACAAGACTTGCTCGTGGGTAGGCGAGGAATTAGTCTCCTTTATGTCCACTTTGTATGAAGGCAGAAATAATGACATGTTTTGAAAGCCCGTTAATGGCCTCTTGCCAAATTGATACACAAACATTGAGAGCCTTGTCACTGGCCTCACCAATAAGGTTATATTTATTTATTATTCTCCTGAATTACTCCTTTCTGCAATAGGATTAATGATTTTATGATCAGCATTTACATCAAACTGCCGGTTTATGATATTTGGTGGGTCTCCTTCATTTACAGATTATGGACACGTTATATTGTAAGTATACCAAAAAAACTAAAAACTAGAAAACTCCAGCAAGAAGAAGAACAAACATATGCTACGAAAATATAAGGAAGAGGAACAGCACAAAAAATGCATAAGAATTCCGATCCATTCCTTTCCTCCCCTAAGCAAAAAACCGTAAAACAACACTTGATTTTTCTATGAGACAGCCACTCATGGCCACTCTAAATCAGTAGTTCTGCAGTGAACATCATTCATATACACGGACCGCTCACGTTGGGATGATCTGCGGTCTTATACGTACGTACGTACGTACGTACGTACGTACATACATACATACATACATACATACATACATACATATATATATTATATGCTTGTACTTCTCTGGTCACTATTAAAGCAATTTCTGTCAGACCTTTGGACGTTAGTACGCGGTGGCTAGAGGTCTCACAGCGAAGTGCAAACAGCGTAAAAACATTATGGGTCGGTTCTGCAAGTAACTGATTTTCATCCGTGATTCACAATTATGTTTGTGGCATGACAAAAATTCATGAAAGTGGAAGATGCTGACAAGAAACATAACAAAAATGACAACGCGGTTGACTTCGGCGAGGGATATTACTCTTGTCAGCAACAGAAAACGCGTTGTGAGTGATGGATAAAACGATGCAGCAAGTGGATTTTATTACTGGGTGGGTGTTAATTGGACCATCCGACTCCGACCTCGACCTCGATCTCTTCGAGTGAAGTTTAATTTGCTACTTCAATATATATATATATATATAAACCCTATAACTCAATTACGAATAAATGAAGTTACGGATTTTACAGGTTCGCAGACAGATACAGTAAGAGATGAAAGCTATTCAGTGTTCAAACCAAGTGTAGCTTTCGATCCTCGATCGATCATTTTAGAGCGTTTAGATACTATCTTTATCATTTCATCAGCTTTTCTTTTCAATGAAGATAGCTAAGCAGTTGTGACCTGTATTGGAGGTTTGGAGCTAGTGGTGCATCTCTCGGAACTCTCGGTATGTGGTCATGAGAAAAGTGCAAAAGAACACACGCTTCAACACCCTAGAATCATAAAAGAAAAGAGAACATTTCATAATCCTGATCACTACTTGCCTACAGGAGAAAAGGGTAGGCCACACATACACAAAGGTCCTTTCTTGTTCTTTCGTGAGAAACGTTTTGAGTTTTTTCTTAATAAAAAAAACAAACCAGATTAAAAAAAGAGAGGCCCATTTGGGGTTTTCATCTCCATGTACATGACCAGTACTACTATACTAACTCCAACGACTCCATCTCTCTTATTGCAACTATGTATGTCTCCTTCCCACACATGCAAATTCTGGTAGCCTCCACTTTGGCACCCACACTTGCAGCAACCCGTTAAAACTAGCAACAACATCCTCGTCGTAAACTAGCTCCACTATTTTCTTTCCAACTTTTCTTTTGTCCACCTAATTCTTTCACACTTCCGAACAGAGCCTTAGATAACTTAATTATGATAAAAATATAGGAATGAAAGAATAACATGATACAAGAAGTTAATAAAACCTTATGTAAACCAAGAGATTATCATTATTATATTTGTTGAAATGCTATTGGAGATTTTTAATAAAACGCAACAGAAAGGTATTAAATTTCTTTTAATCTTATTAAACAAACAAATAATTATATATATAATTATATATTAAATATTATTAGACATTTAATCTTATTAAATAAATAATTATATGTTATATTATTTTAACTCTTAAATAAATATATAAACGCAAGTTATATTTATTAGTTTGATAAAATAAATTAATTATTCTATTTCAAAATAAATTATCTGAATTAAATATTATTTTATTATAAATTCAAGAATTTTACATTTTATCCTTGAACTATCGATCGTTGAGGGACTTCTTGAGCCACTACCACAGTAAGAGTGGGCCAATGCATGGCATTTGGGGGATGGATCGGAAATAATTTGTCGTCCCTTAGCAGGGCTTCAATCCCCAAAGGCAAATATGGAAGGCAAGTAATGAGTTATGTCGGATGTTTTGATATTTAATTTGGTTTTTCAAATTTAGAGTATTAATGGAATAAAAGTCATAATTCATTAAAGTTTTTAGCTAAAACATGTATTTTAAGAATATTTTATAGTAATATGTTGTTACTATTTAGTCACGTATGTATAATTTAGAAAAACATTCGATGAGTCCAATATTAGTGCAGTGATGAAGATGTCACTCGTATTCAACTTTGTGTGGCTTTAATTTATGTAAATTAGTAGTACAAATATTCAAATTAAAACTTAAAATTACAAAGAGGGGGAAGTTTTATGTGAACAAAACTCGTAAATCGATTCTAAGAGATGAAAAAACCTGTTGCGCAATATGCAAGTTTCCAAAGGAATCAAGCTAAAGCTTTCGAACTTATATGTGGTGTTTATGAAAAAATTAAGAAGTGGAATCTTTTTTGCTAACAACTCCCTGCAATCGGCTCAGTATAATTACATATTCTCTAAATTAATGTCTGTAACGTTTTACAAAGTCAATAAAAATGGCAGCTCTTTGTCCAATATTGCTTTTGAGAAATGGTTCTCACCGATGAGAAATATATAGGAGTTATATATGCTCCCGATATCCTAGATATTTACTTAACTCATATAGCTACCACCCAAAAACTAGCAATTAAAAAAATGAGTGATCAACACTAATTAACATATTCATCATTTGCCCAAGATAAAGAACTATATAAGGTAAATCATGCCTAGCTACCATTTTAATGGTGATTCCTTGCTAGTATTTGCTGCCAAGAACAAAAAATGCTTCTGTTAGGATTTCCGTAAGCGCACAGATCGTTACAAGTAATAAAGTGAACTTAAAGTTTGAATGTCGAACCCACAGCAAAGGTGACTTAGTAAAAAGTTCATTTTATAATTCCATGATTTGAGTTGTTGTTTGAATTTTGTAATATTGGAAATTGAACTTTTGGTATTGAAATTAACAAAGCTACTATGAAAGATCTTATGGGAGAATTAGGGATTCAGATTTCAGTTGATGCAATTCATTCATTCCAAGTTCTTTGTTCATATTAATTCAAATTTTCCTTTTATTCAAAACCAAACACTTATGCATGAACTAACCTATTTCGAGTGATTTAGCCGTGTGTAAACCCTAGCTTGGAGAACGAGCTACCCATTAAGTGCTTAAGTTGTTTAAGTGTATATTGGAATCACACCAATCTTAATTAGGTTACAAGATAAGAATATTGGCTTTCGTAAATTATATTTCTCTCAAGTCAAATCTCTTAACTATACAGTTATTAACGTCTTCTTTCGATCCATAATTGATAAATCTTATACATGAATTAAGATGACCAAACTTAACTCTAACATGCACATTCAAGAGATTTGATAAATAAGTTGGGAATTCAAATTAACATACCATAAAGAAATGAAATCACAAGTTTACATCAGCATCCATCTTCTTCCCATGGAGGTTTAAGTTACCATTGTACCAAACAATACAAATGTTCTTGTCATTAGAAACCCAAAATGCTCCCTCTCTTTCTCTCTCAATTCATCAATCCACTTAAGTTACATGATGTCCCTTCTTTTCAATTCCCAGGGTAACCGAACTGTCCAACCGCCAATAATTGTTTCCTCCATTATTTAAAACTCATTTCCCTCTCAATATATTTGAAAAAGAGTCGTTTGATCCTTTAATGAAGAGTTGTGAGCCGTATAGGTGGCATGTATAGAGTCCCGTTGAACTGCAGTGCACGTCGTGTAGAAATTGTACATGGTTAATCAATTTTTTGTCGACCATCTTCAACATTTCAAATGACCAATAGTTCATGAGAGTGTGGTCGATTGATTTGGTTATTCACAATCTTCATGATCATTCTAAATTTCAATCGACC
Organism: Taxillus chinensis; assembly: GCA_023512835.1. Lineage (NCBI taxonomy): Eukaryota > Viridiplantae > Streptophyta > Magnoliopsida > Santalales > Loranthaceae > Taxillus > Taxillus chinensis. The sequence continues at coordinate 15,544,015 of CM042091.1, forward strand.
TTTCTCTATAGATCTTTGTCCATGCTTAGCCTATTATCCATTCAAAAACACCACAAACAACGCAAAAGTCTTACATTCATTATGTTATAGGTTAGTTCATTAATCAAACAATTATGTCAAAATTAGGGCAAAATTATAATTATTTACATATAATACTCCTTCATTTAACATCAAATTATATGGTTCAAAGAATCCCCTAACAGCTTCATCTAGAGAGTCATGTGACCCTATCAAACCTACAACTGGTACCTTTAACACTGCGCTAAAACATCATTGGTGACTTTAATGTAATTATTTATTTATATAAATACATATCATATATTTTTTAATTAAACATTTAATGTAATTAACTTCTACTCACTAACGACATAAAACTTTTCAAAAAAAATATTAAATATGTAAATTTAGTAAGGCCGCAGGTTCTTTTGTTGGAATTGTGGGTGAGTCTTGGCAAAAACATGCAGAAATTAAATTAGAACAACTATGTTGCGCCAATAGCCAAGTCGCAAAGAGCCTGTCTTGACGATGTGTGCTCTAGACAAGTAAATGAAGGTTACGTATTAACTGTAGGCTGCATATGCTTTCATTAGTTAGTCCCAAAATAACTTTTATCAAATCTCATAACTAACTATAACTATCTCTCTCTCTCTCTCTCTCTCTCTCTCTCTCTCTCCCTCCCCCCCCTTCTCTCTCTCTTCTCTCTTCTCTCTCTTGGATTTAGGGGGATGGCGGGGGGGCCATGCCCCCAAAAAAAAAAAAAAAATTAATATAAGTATCTATTAAGAAATAAGCAAAATTCCCATGATATTCAGTACTATTAATTAGTCATGCTAATATTTGGTACTAGTTTTTTCATTATTATTCAGAATATCACGGGAAATTTAGCTAATTAAAAATTTGGTACTAATTTTTCCTTCCCTTGATATTCGATACTATATATATAACTTTTATATATAAATATATAATATAAAATTATAAATGTTAATAATAGCTATATATTAATTTTAATTATGTATATTATATATATAGTTATAATTAAAATTAACTAGTAGTATAATTTATTATTCTATATTATTTGTGATAAACATGTTGCTAACTATAATAGTGGTAAATGAATTATATAATTTTAAAAAGTTATCTAATTTGATTATATGATAATTTGATGAGTTGTTTATGCTTTTATGTTATTAATTTTAATTTAAATGATACTAATCATCAGTGCTAGTCTCAAAGCCAGGCAAGTGAGGCCTGAGTCTTAGGCTCCTCAAAATTAAATTAACATTAGGGCTTTCAAGTTTCATCTCATTTTAGCCTAATCACCGATGACAGCAAAGAATCAAAAATTAATTTATAATTTCGACAATGATATATGTTTTTAAATTTTATATTGTTCTTATAATTATAATAAAATAATAATAATAATAAAAATCGACAGTTTAATATGTAGATACAATAATGGCTCTCAATTTAATAATTACGTTAAATCTCCTAAAGCTCGGGTCCGGCCCTACTAATCATAGTTTTAGATAATAATTTCTAAATGTGAATTACATGCTTTGTATTTTGGTCCCCCCTACCAAAATTTTCTAGATCTGTCCCTGTCTCTCTCTCTCTCTCTCTCTCTCTCTCTCTCTATATATATATATATATATATATATATATATATATTGTAACGATCCCAAATCTGGACTTCCAGACCGGGTGCGTTAGACAAATAAGATATTACAATTATATTAATAGTAATCTATTACTCAACATAAATTCGATGGTTTATTTATTACATCAAGACTCATCACAAGATCACTAAGGTTTAGCGTTTAGAGACTAGGTGTTGATAACTCATTATAGTTTACATGACATATAAATACTACATGCATAATCTTTTTATGATTTTATTCCAAGCATTCTGGACACCATTATCCTAGCATCCTTGCTTTCTCCTAGTTCCCTGGGGTTGAAAGAAAACATGAAGGAAATGAGCTTAAATAGCCCAGTAAGGTTAAAAGTAACGAATAATATATGGAGAATAATCAACTCATGAAAGAATACGAATATCTACTCATCTAGGTTCACCACCTAGATGTCATGCATAACCTGTTATCAACTGAATTGACACTCTCCAGTGATGTTCTTTACCCAATGCATTGGAGGTCTTTCTGGAACCACCCATAAACATATTGCCAAACATAAAACATATCTTCACAAACAATCATATCAATAGTAAATTTCAACGTAAAGGAAGGTCTTGCAATAATAGCCCCGATAAGTAAAAGGGGTATTCACCATTCAATAATTTAGATTACCAAGTTTCCAAGAAGTGCCAAAGAAAGTTAATTCTTCTTAAAATAATATTATGAGGAGAAATCTTGAGATAGAAATATAGAAAAAAAATAGGAAATGAATTTCCACGTCGGAGATCGTGGTAAGGAAAGGGAGAGGGGATCCTTATTATCTTTTTGTCTTCCGCGTTTATAAACCTTGAAACAAAATTTAAAAGTTAATATTTTAGTTTTAATAATAATAGTATATTCATAAATAATATATTGAGAAACATATATAAGTATATTATGGTGGAAAAACTTCTCATGATAATAATAATAATCTATACGTATACATATATATATATAATATACGTATATAATATACATATATATATATATATTGAGGGGCAAAGCCATCCATAATATATATATGTATGATGAGACTTAGCCTTCCATGGAATAATAATAATCTATATATACACACATACGTATCATATACATATATATATTGAGGGGCAAAGCCATCCATAATATATATATATATATATGTATGAGGAGGCTTAGCCTTCCATGGAATAATAATAATCTATATATATACATATATGTATTGTTTAATAAATATACATATATATATATTGAGGGGCAAGGCCATCCATAATATATATATGTATGAGGAGGAAGAACATGATTAATATATGCTTGAAATATTTACTTTTTGGAACTTCCAACAAGTGAGAGGAAGATTGAGAGAAGAGAAGGCTTGGAGGGCTATTGGGGTGTTAATAGAACTTTTTTGGAAGTATTTGGAGGAGAGTTTTGTGGCTTATTTGAATGGAAAGAGTGCTTGAGAATGGAAGTGAGGCATGCTATTTATAGGTAAGGTGGAAGGTGTAATAGTGTGAAAAATAGTATACGAATTTGACTTTGGCATTAAATTAAATTATTTAAAATATATATAATACTTTATTTTCCTCATATTATCTCTTATTAAAAACCTAGTTATCTCCTCCTACCATTTAAAAATATTTTAAGACTTTTAAACCTAGAAGGTTCCTTTGGCATCAAAAGTCCACATTGGTGTACTCCCTACTAATTCAATTATAACATTTTTAATTTTGTAGTTTTTGACAAACGGCCAATTGTATTGCATTACTAACTCAAGTATCTACAAATGGGTATCAATTTTATAATTTTTACATATGTATAACAAAAGTTATTGAATTTAAAGTCATACTAAAATGTTTACTCGTTCATACTGAACCTATGTGTAGTATTTTAACTTTTGGAATTGATTGGCTTCATATTAAATTCTAAAATTTCTACACGTTTTATCTAAGTCATAAATGAACAAATGGGCTTTGGTTTCATGTCAATTGGATCTGTATAATGTAAGTTATGGATTTTTGAATGGGACCTCCAGAATCTGCCTCATTCAAATTTTTGGGCCTTACCTATGTTTTATACTTTTGGTAAAGTTAAGGCTTGTAATACCTACTTACCCATAGTAATTTGGTTTAAGAAACTAAATGACATAATATATAGCATCTAAACTTTTTATGACGTATAAGAAATTATTTTATTTTTATAACGTATTTAATATTAACGCGGATAAAATAATATAATTGCGTAATCAATAAACAATAAAGTAAGATAACATTATAGCATGAAATATTATAAACCTAAACATAAACATTAATATCATATTTTATGGTCTTCGTAAAATTTCTTAAATTGTATTAGCGTATGTGCGTAGGAGGTGTTGTGCTTTGGCAATAGAGCTGCACAACCCTTCGGCTAACATTGTTGTGGTTGTCGCACGAATTACCTCAAACTTCTCCCTGTGTCTCGTCGCATATATTGCAGCCATTGGACACGAGCATTTAGCTCATCTATAGCAAAGCATAGCTTGTAACTTCAAATCGTATTGCTCGCCGATCTTCATCTCGTACACTAATCTCGGATGGCGGTACTTGAGAGCTTGATGCCATAACCTCTTATTATTCTTCTTCTTACTTCTATACTCTCTTATAAATAAAATCTCATACTCATACCTATTTATAACAATTCAAATGGATACTATTCATAACGGTTAGTTACTTATTCCAACGGCTAGTTATTATTCTAACGGCTAGTTACTATTCTAACGGCTACTTACTAGTCACATGCTATTTAAATGACTATATTGGGTACTTATTTTTATCATGATAATATCTAAAATATTCTTTCTAACTATTGTTAGTAATGACTTTATTATTATATTATTATTATTACTATTTAAGGAAGAACTTAAATAGTTAGAAAATTTTGCGGGTCTTACATATATATAGTCATGCTACATAAAAGATGTGAAGATAAATTCTTATCATGAGAATATTTAATCAGAACCATTAGATTAATATTCAACAGTCCATATTAGACTTTCATTTAGCTGTTGTAATTTACGACCCAAATTCTTTTGTTTCCTTTTTTCTTTATACTCATTATTTTTATGTATTATTTAATAGAATAAAAGAGTTATTTGAAAACTATTTGTAATATCCTATTTAAAGGGTAAGAGAGTCATAAGTCGCATAGTCATCCGTTATACTCCTACAAAATAGTGAAAAAAAAATTCTCTCTGCCCATGGTTTTTCCATCTTAGGTTTTCTACATAGATCTTGGTCTTCTTTATCTATTTTTACTTGATTTTTGCTATTATCTTTCATCTAATTTATAACAAATTAGTATCAAAGCTAAAGGGTTTTTTGGTTTTTATATTCACCGCTCCAGGGTTTTTGATTTTCTGGTTTTCGTTCTTTGATTTCTTAATAAAGACAATAATGAAGTATGATATTTCGTTGTTTGATTACAACACCAAGTTTTCTCTATGGAAGGTTAAGATGCAGGCTATTCTTATGCAGATGGGTCTTGATTCGCTTTTAAGATTTGACAAGATGTCTTCTTCATGATTGATCGAAGAGAAACAACACAAGGATCTTAAGGCTTTAGAGCAAATACATCTACATTTATCCAATTAAATTTTATAAGATGTATTATGTGAGAAAATTACCGCTGCCCTATGATTGAAGTTAGAACAGCTTTGTATAACGAAGGGTTTAACCAGTAAGTTATACTTGAAGTAACGATTATATTTTCATAGTTTAACAGAAGATACATCTTTTAAAAATCATTTAATCGTATTTAAAAAAAAAATTTGATTTAAAATTAATGAAAGTTAAATACACGTAGAAAGCATTTTAGGTGATAAAAAATACAATTTTACAAAAAAAAAAAATTCGGCATGTAGACGCTAATGACACCTATTAAAAATTTGTTAATAATTTTTTTTTTTATTTGCTCGAATCATAAATTAGGAAACTACTTCATCATGGACAACATCATCTAACCAATATAATTATGGAGATCTCTTCATTTATGAAGGACTATTTGTAATGATTTAATGCTGCACTAACAACTTAAAACCCAAGGACTTAGAGAAACATTTTGTGTTCTGCAATCCCAAAAGTCCGAGTGCACCATCATAGTCAACGTTCAGCTCCTCTAATATAAATATATTTTAAAAAAATCTGTCGTTAGGAATTGGGGCGAAAGTTCGTTCACACGCATGAATGTATGTTTCCTGTGTGCGATGCTCGCGTCCATTCACTATTATGGATTTGCTTTCATTATTCAACTACAGACATACTTTTTCCAGTTGCCCTACGTTTCATATCAATTTGTTTTCTTTTTTATCAAAGTATTGATCCACTGGCTCTTTTTTTTTTTTTTTAATTCTCTTCCCCTACCCACAACTTGCAAAAAGAACACATATTTAATTACACACTCGATCCTTTCTTAAAAAATATAAGACAAAATCTATGTCCCCCGTCCTCATCAATGGATGGCTGGATGACCATTCCATACATTTCCCACTATCCGATATTCCGATTTCCTACTGTAACTAATTTATTTTAATGTCAGCTTAAAATTATATGATTTTAGTAAAATAAAAAATTATTAAAAAATCAATTTAAAATTGTTATACTATTTTTCTTTTAATTATAAAATTATTTTTATAAAAAAAATAATATTACATTTTAGTATTTATTAGTGAATAACCTTAATGAGCTGAAAGCAATTGGAATAAAATTATAAAAAAAAAATTAGGATTGTTCATTTATAATTTTACAACTTTGCGATAATATCACGGATTTTATACCCATATTATTTTAAAACATTATCCCAAAATCATGGCATTGGCAATTGGCCTTGGCAGTTGGCACGAATCCGACGGTGTACGTTGGGCCTTCCATGTCCGATGTGAGGCGCACGTTCTGGGGCTGTCCATAAAAGTCGTGGTGTCACATCTACTTTCTATCAATTTCCCAGAAAAGAATAATCTTTCCATTAAATGACGAAACTACCCCTGATCCGTCCTCCGTTACGCGTCCCATTCCCAATTCCGTCCGTCCTCTCGCTTCAGTCATCACCCACGCTCAATTGCGTGTCCACCGCAATAACCCGCCCACCCCCACCCACCCACGCTCCCTCGGATTTGTTGACGTCAACGAAAGATATGAATTGTCCATCATGCCCCTCCCACACGACATTCGCGATTAAATAAAGATATGACACGACAAAAACATTAGATCTGAATTGGGTTCCTACCCGCGGACGATTCCAGGCACTATGCCACGAACGAATGGAATCCAACGGAAAATATATTATTTTTAAAATTAATTTAAAATTTTATAAAGTTATTATTGTTTGTCATATATTTAAAATCACAACACTTACAAAGAAAGAGATATATAATAAGTGAGTATTGATGTGCATATGTATAAATTAGTAAACAAATCAAAGAAGTTTCCTACTAATTTTATATCTTTTTGCATAATATATAGTGAAGACACTGTATAAAGCTATTAGTTTGTCATTTATTACTTTGATAGTTCTTAGATTGATCGTTAGTTGTTGCCATGAATCGATAAATCGAATCAAAAACTTAGAACATTCACAGTAAGTTTTCTATAATTTAACTTTTCCTATAATTTATGAAAAAATATACAAAATTATTAAAAATTTATTTGTAGTAGGTTCCCTAAAATAGGGTTAGGAATATTGAATGAATAGTAAATCTCTAAATAGGGATTTACTATTCATCCCTAAATGTTTTTCTTATAATTTTTAATATATATATTAAACTTGTAACTTTTTGATTGATTATAATAAATGAAAGGATGATAGAGAAATAATATAAAATAAATTAAATAATAAGTATAGATAGAAATGGGGAATGAGATATTTGATGTTTTTGAAAACTAAGCAATTTTTTTACTATTCATCCCTAAATATGGATAAAAATACCAAAGTTGATGTGGATGCTCTTATGTACCGAAACAAATAGAGAATAAATCGATGGTTTTCCACTTATGTTAGTTTATTTTGGTTTATTATTTTTACAAACCAAAAGTTTTGATATTTGATTTAAAAATATTATATAAATTAACTGAACCAAGTGATGCTTATCCCTACCAAACACCGATGATTACTTTATTTCTTAAAATGCATTATATGTATGTATATAGAGATATTTTAATTTATATCAGCTAAATTTAATAAAAAAATTAAAAATTATTGGATTTAATAAAATATTAGTATTTTATAAAATGTAATTATGTACGAGTGTCTATGTCGCGTCCATGTTTGAGCAATAGCGGTTGTGAGAGGTTAAAGCATCCACAACAGTTTTATATTATCCATTTTATATTTTGTGAAGAATGCATGCTATTATATTTGAAGATTTTTTTATATATCTCATCCTTAATCTTTATCTTTATATAATTAAATAATTATTTTTAAATAATTATTTATATTTTTTTCAACTTTCCTTTACTTTCAAACTACCATTCTATAACTATCACTCTTGAACATGTTTTATTTTTTAACATTTAAAAATTTTGTAATGAATCTTCAACCATACATTGAAAATGTTTGATAAGATGATATTATTTTTGATTTTTTTAAATAATAATTTAATAAATTTAAAATTATTTATGAATGATAAACATAACTCAAAAGCCTTTAAAAATAATTTTATTTTTAAAAATATTTTAAATTTACCATTTTCATTTCTATAATATGAGAATTTAAACAGTATAATATTTAATTAAACTTTAAATTTTTAGTAAATTTTATATTTTACACGGGCGGGAAGGGTACAATAGTAATTACGTTCAAAGTGCCAATGGCGACAGCGCGGGCTTCTTCGCGAGTACACGCGCAAAGCAACCCTCTTCCTCGCTTTCCTATTCCCAGTTATAAAGAGGCCAGCCGCCCGCTCCGTCCTCTGCAGGTTATCTCTTGTTTACCCGGAAAATTTGATTTTGTCGACAAAGTTCGTTTGTTGGATTTGACCGCCGTTTCCAGCGAACCACCATGTTTCGTACGGCGACAACCACCTCGCCTTTCCCTTCCTTCTCCCTCTTCCGCATCCCCAGGAAATCGTCCTCCGACTCCAAGCTAGATGATTTCGATCTCGTCGCTCGATCCTTCGACGAAGCCCTCCTCCGCCGCTTCAAGGCCTTGGACCCGCCGTCGATCACCCTGTCCTGGCTCTCCCTGGCCGTCGGATTCCTCTCCGCCTCCCACGCCGACGCGCAGGCCCTGATCTCCAATCTCAAGTCTCCAACCACCGACGACGAAGACTCCATCACGCGCTATATGGACGGCAGCGCCAAGCTGCTGGACGTCTGCAACTCGATCTCCGCCGAGATCGAGCGCCTCCGCCAGCGCCGCCTCCAGATCAACTTTGCCCTCCACCTCGTAGCCTCCGCCGTCGGCGATTCGAAGCCTCCCCCGCCGGAGAAGCTCCGTAGAGCACGTGATTTGCTCTCGGAGTGGCTGAGCTGTCCTCGATCCGGCAACGAAAACGGCAACGTCTCGCGGCGGAGCGGTGAGGCGAGCATCGACCAGCTGATCCGAGATCTGGCAGCGGATATCCAAGGCCGCGAAACGCGTGGCAAGATCTCCGAGGCCGATCGTCTCGTCCGCCGTACTTTTCATGCCGTCGGATTGTTCACGGTCTTCGTTTCTGGCGTTCTCGCCTCGGCTCTGTGCGGTCTACCGGAACCCCCGCCCGTCCACGCCCCGCCCGAGTTTCCATGGTCCGACTCGTTCAACGCCCTCGAATCGGCGGTTCGCTGCGAGTTGAACCGCGGTTCTGGATCGGAGAAGGAACCGGTCCTACAGGGACTCGCGGACGTCGAGTCGAGGCTGCGGAGTCTCAGTGACGTCATCGATGAGTCGTTGGGGGCAGGTGTGGATCGGAAGGAGGCGTTGAATAACGGCGTTAAGGGCCTGGCAACGGCCATGGAGCCCTTCTCCGAGGGGTTGGACGGTTTGTGTAACAGCGTCAACGAGGCGTTTCAGACGGTTTTGTGCAGTAGAAACGGCATGTTGGGTAGGTTTAGGGTGTGAACGTAAAACCAAGCGTACTGTAATTTCCAAGGTTTATCAATGTATCACTCAAAAAAGTTATTATAATATTATTGGTCTCGTATTCATGGCATATAATTTTTACTTGCAGAGAAGGCGTGGATCATAATTTCGTTGAGCGAAATTAGTTATGTTTGTTGTTGAAAGAATGAGGGGAGAGAGCACTCAACCATATTTCCAACCTTAAAAAGTAACATGATTTATTGAGTAGTGAAGCAGATTTGAACGGTCTTGACTGGTTGTATGCTTGCATCAAACTGTGGCTCATCTTTTCATGGTTCGAGCCTTCCAGTTTTAAAGCTCTTTGTGACACTTTAGTTTGTGGCAACTAGGAGGACAAATCGTTGTAGAGTGATAGGATTTGATGGAATTTTGTCAGTTGGACAACCGATGGGCTAAAATTCTCACTGGGTTAAGGCCTTTGCGTGTGAAAATGGACCAATCACGAACATGTATATGGGACGATATGCTTGGCGCTTAGATGCTTTGCGAGACATGAATGACAGAGGAGATTGCGCGTGCGGGAGATATAAGCACATTTAGAAAACTTTTATATTTATTTTTTCCTATAAAATTTTTATAATATTTTTTAACGTATATATTATTTATTCTATATAATTATTCAATTAGAAAATAAATATCTCTTAAATTTTTTTTAAATTTTTTTTAAATTAAAAAATAATATAAAATATTATTTTAATTATATAACGCGTAAGGAAAGTATTAATATATATTTATATATAAAAATAAAAAATAATTTAAATCTATAAAACTAAAAAAATATTTGAAAGTAGTTATAATTGTCCTAATCGGCCATATACAAATGAATCAATGGGGCTCACGGGTCACATAGCCTACAAGTGTGTATAGTATTGGATTAGAATTTTATCACAAATTTATCTATTGTAATAATAACATAACAGGTCAATCCCTGAAATATAAAAACAAGCCTAGCAAATTTTGTAACATTACAGTCATAAATTGACAATAAATTAAACACTAGATACATGTAGCCCGACAAGGATAAATTTGTGTCATCCATCAGATGTTAGTAAAAGATTGTAACAATTAAGCCTGACAAGGATGAGAAGTAGTATGAAAAATAAAAAAATTATTTGAAAATGAGTTATGTAAGTAATTCACACCGAAATATCATTCTCACTGTTGGTTTGATATAATTTTTTTAAAAATATCAATTTAATAACAAAAAAAGACATTCTTCGACAAATTACTTATGTAACATACATATGTGTAATATTATCCTATGAATAAGGAACATCTTTTGGCAATTTCCAGGATATGGCAAAAGTAGGAGAGTGGAGGTGGCATAGGATGCTCTCGTAAAGTTTTATTCTCTCCTAATACCCTAGTCTTATCTAAGTTACATGCTTACCTTTTTATCGCTCGCTTACCTTGTTGGCCACTTATTAGAGAAAATTATTTTTAAATATATTATTATTTTTAATATTAATTTTATTAGTCCAACGAAAAATATATAATATATATTTACAACTACATAATTGATATTTATAAGACAAAATTAATATCACATATAAAATTATTATTAAAAAGTAAAGCATGTGTTAATTATCAGTTACCACTCATCCCAAAGCAATGAAGCCAGAGAATGACTATATGTATATTTACAATGTACTATATGTATATCAGTATATTTAATTTGTATTTTGTATCATATATTATTAGTATGTTTATTAATGTTATAATAATATAAAAAAACTCAATATTAATCTTTGGACATATAGAAGGTTATAACACATATATATATATATATATATATATATATATATATAAACGATAAAAAGAAACGCAATGCCATTAAAGTCATTCGATCATAATTAAATAGTACAAATCATACTTTTATTTAATTATACTGAGATAGCCTACTTACACTTCAACATAGTCTATCCTTGTCCGTTGAATGCTTTGCTTCCAAACCTTTGTAAAACCTCAAAACACACCGGAACAAGCGAAATTCTACACAAACACTAGTATAGCACAAAGTGAGAGAAAATATAAGTAAAACCACACACAAGCTATACGGAAACACATATATCACGGGGTTATAAATACACATAATGATGACATAAATTTCACATGTTAACCGATCCCTTTTTGACCAAATCTTTTATATAGTAGTATTTGTAGTTAATGTGTTTAGTCTCAGATTGTTCACTAGATTTCTGTTGATATTTGCACCTGTAGAGATTTGTTTTCAAAAATATCCAACGATATCAATCTACATGGCTCCCTCTCAATTTTAAAAACTTTGCACCTATGATTCTTATCGCCTCACCCAATATGAAGAAAGTTGAAAGTTTGTGCTCACGGCTTCCGAAAATTTCGTCGTTGGTATTATTCATATGTAATCTATTTGGTGGTGGTTCATGTACAAAGTATCCAATTTTAAATTTTTCTATTTGGATCTAGGCGGGCATAGAGTTGTGATGTTCAATTCTCTTTCTTTTTTTCACCTTGGTCCCCAAGACATCCTGGTTCCACCCCTGCTAATCTAAATGATCAAATTCTGACAATCCGTTATACAAGTTTAACTTAGAGCCTAACAAAGTTTTATTATTATAACCCCACCTCTTAAACTTCAATCATCATCGATGAAAATAATTCAGAAAATCACTTAAAGGTTTTGAGATTAAACTGTTGTAAAATGTTTATTAGTTAAATACTTCAAAATCATTTTATGATGAAAATCATTTTAAATATATATTTCAAATATATATCAGATAAATCAATATATATCTGTAATTATAGTCACAAGTTTATATGATCATTATATAATTTTAAAATATTACTGATAATAATTATATATATATAAACCATTTAAAATCAATACATAATTATCCAATTATATCAAAATATAATTTATATGATAAAATTATATGATAAGGGTTTAAATTATTGTATAATATGGATATAAGTGACTATAATATTGGACAATAACTATTATATATTATTTATAACTATTCCTTAATCACGAAATTATAACTACTGCGGACATAAAAGAATAGTTGGAAGGTTATGACTGAAGGGTTTAACAAAATCCATTTTCATACATGAACACGCGAACAAGTCAATATCCAATATAAAATGTCACATACGTATCATCTGAATGCGCTTACCGAAGGTGAGGGGGGATTGGCCTAAGAATGCACTACGGGTAGTAGTACATCACAAGGGTCTAAGAAAGATCCCATTGCCCTTCTATAAACACCTGTTAACAAGTCCAAAGTCTAATAAAAAAAAGTCAGTGCATTGTGAGTTACTCATCCAAGACCCTACCATCTTCGTCCCGCAATGTGGGGGTGTATCTTGCTAGTTGGCAACTTTGTTCGACCCTAGCACATTACATTCTAAAGTGAGCAAAACATGTACGACACAAGTTGCAATCATTTCAAGGGATATACATCACAGAATGGAATGAAGCTAAGTAAGACTGATAATGAGGTAAGTGTAAACTACCCCCCCGCACCCTTTACATTAAGTGAGTCCGACAATAAATTTTGCGTGTGGTATCGATCCACATGTATGAAGCTTACACGTGTTCTTTACTATGGTGACTAACATTAAAAACACAGGCTTACGAAGAGTATCCGTTCTCTGGTCTTATAGCTGTACTCACGCAGAGTGTGCAAGTGTCAGATCAGCCACGATCTGCATATATATATATATATATATATATATATATATATATATAGAGAGAGAGAGAGAGAGAGAGAGAGAGAGAGAGAGAGAGAGAGCGCATCGTCGTTCAGGCATCTGACGATGACAATAGTTCAACTATATTAAGTGTCAAATATTTGGCCATCCTCAGTACGCCAAAACAGGGACATATTGTTGAAGAATTATCAAAAAAAAAAAACACAAAAAATAACCACCAACCAAAATTTAGCAATTGAATAGCCTTAGAATAATTGAGTTGTGTGCTTTGCTTCACAACCAGCACTTCCTTACATTTACAACAGATGTGGACGGCAGAACACACATAACTGGACAATGTAAGGAAGGTAGCCTGGAAATGAAGGAACTACAAAAGGAGAGTCTGCAAGCCAAGATCGATCCGTTCTCATTGTCTAAGAGGCTGACAGCAGAACTAAATAACTATCACAGTCGAAACACAGGACCAAACGACAGCACAGCAAAAGTCAAGTTGGTAACATGTCATAACAATACCTTACAACCATCTTTAGTAACGATGCCGGTATGTACCCCAGTCATGTTCCCTCTCTCGCCCAAGATCCCTATCTTGACCATAATCATAGTCTCGACCTCTATCCCTTCTCCTGTCCCTCTCTCTGCTTCTGCTTCGGAACCTCTCTCGTTCCCTGTTCCTGCTGCTCTCTCTATCATCACGTTCCCTTCCTCTATCCCTGCTTCTTTCTCTCCCATCTCTATCGGCTGCACCTGCCAGAGTATAATTTGACAGCAAAATATATCAGCATCTCACAATAGGAAAGAGATCAAAGCATCCCGTGCATTGCAACTAAAACCATGGTAATCAATTGCAATATTACCACCATCCACTATGGAAACAGAAATCCTAATGGAATATAAAGCTCATAGAACAACACTCGAGTATAGAGAACCCCTAAATCCACACTTACTCTTCTTACACACCATGTATCAACAAGTCTTCTACAACTATAACAAGCACCTCTACTCTTCGAACTTCTTTTGACAATCTTTCTCCTGCAACTCTCCTTCATACAATGCCGCCCTTCCTGGCAGCATCATGTTAATTTTCTGTATTTAACTGGTATATCACTTCAGGTTTCACATCATTCATGGTATTTAATTAAATTTCTCGTATAAAAGCAAGCAAAAACCCAAAATCCTACAACAATTTGTGTAACCTGGCTCCGATTGAATGTCTTAGGTCAACTAAGACTCAATAACAAACTGAAATGCGGATATAAAAAGTGAAGAAAAATTTCAATGTTTTGGGGTTGGGACTAGGGGCGTTTGTCTAAATTTCCAACACCTTCAGAAATAGAGGATTTACAGTCAGGAGTTTAGCTAGTGGTGGAAGAGCAACTGATAGTTATTAGCGGCACTAAGGAAGAGAGGATTTGAACTAGGCGCATTGGGTCTTCTTGCCACACAAGAATTATGAACGCATATTTTGAGAGTTGAGACGGGGTCAATGTGGATAATTCTACTGTTATATTATCTGCATTATTTTGTTATTTGTAGGCTTAGGGAAGTCTTATCTATGTTTTTTTTGGTCTTTTTTTATAAGTAATGAAGCATTAAATTAAAGAAAGAAAAAAATACAAGCAAATTGGGTTGAATATAGCCTTATCTAATAAAAAAAAAGCACATACAAATATTACAATGAAACCACAAAAGGCCTAATACAAAGCCTAAAAAAAGACAAGGAAAGAACCCCCTAAGCACCGACTACTTTAGCCGGGAAGGCCGAAAAACGATGACATTATAATTAATCGAAAAAGCAAGCCGGTTAAGCTCCCACACATCTTTTTCTGAGTTCGCAGACGACCGAAAAGACGAGGCAGAAGCCTTTCGGGCTTGATGCCTTACTTTGATGTCCCGCAACAAATCAGAGGTAGCAAGTTCAAAACCCTTGTAAGTCACCTTTAAAACCTTTCCAATTGGATCATAATCACTCCGGCTCTGACTTATCCTCAATCGGGCAACCAAAGACACACTCTTAGAGAGCATTAACCAGCGGAGTTTTTGGTCATTTTTAATATGGACACAAACTATTTGTGAGCTTAGCTCCAAAAGTATTGTGACTCCTCCATAAAAGGGGATTGTCCTCTTACCATGAAAGTATGATTGTTTTGTTTTAAAAATATATTGATATAGCTGTGTTCCTTGCTGCCATTAGGAAACCCTGGGGGGTAGTTGCTAATTGTGGTTGGAAAACCCTAAGTAGAGATTCTTCTGTAGTTGACTTCTAGTCTTTTATGTGTTTCATCATCAATCTTCAGTCCTTGTTTTACTCCTACTTCAGTTCCTCCAAGGAAGGGGAAGGCAAGGTTTGACAAATGTATGGACTTAAGATATATTTGTTTTAGATAAAATCATTACAAGACAGCCACAGAATGTTTTCACAAATAGTCGCCTTATGCGGTTTTAAAAATTTTCATCTTTAAAAGACTATAGGATCTTTGAGGCTAAGGGAAATGGTGAATGCTATGATAAAGGTCATTGCAATATAATCATATATTTGTTGGATTTTGTTAGCCTTGTACTTTTATCGAACTCTTGTAGTCTTATATTTTATTATCTTTTAAAAATATTTTTTTTGTTAAATTGTGTTGAATTTATGCTATATTTATTATGTTTCTATATTAGTATTGTTTACAATTATTTTTAAATAAATAAATAAACTAGCTAGACTCCCTAGTTGGATAGATGTGATGCGGTTCCACCGCTTTTAAAAATTTAATTTAATTTTCATGATTTAATAGATAGTTAATGGATAATTAATTTATGTAATGGGTAGTTATTTCTTGTAGTGGAATAATGAATAATTAATGGATAATTATTTCATGTAAGGATTATTTATTATAGTAAAATAATGGATAGTTATTTCATGTAGTGGGTGTTTAATTTATGTAGTAGAAAACATAATAGTTATGGGTAGTTTATTTATGGGAGTTATGGGTTAGTGGACTGAGCATTTGTAAGGCTATATATACCCATGTCCTTTTTTTTTGTAAATCATGTCTTGAATTAAGTTAAAAAAAAAAGAGTCTGTAGGACTGTTTCCTACAAATCTTTCTCTTGTTAGATTCTGGCTATAGTGATCCTTATCATTTGGTATCAGAGCCATCGATCTTCATGGCCAAAATACATATTTCCCATACCAACAAACCCACACAGCCATCAAAATCCTCCACCGATATCCATCCCTAATCCATCAGATCCCATTCCCCCTAATGTTCCAGGCATACATAAACAATTGTCAACCATTGTGACACGTCTTGAACTACTTGATGGCGTGGCGGCCAAGGTTACATCCTTGGAAACACAGTTTCGAGCCATCTCGCAGCAACCATCCCTTGATGCCGTGCCTAATGTCTTGGCAGGGTGAGACTAGGAATCGACACCAGTACCCCTACGATCATCCACGACCTCCTTGGTGGGATGATTCAGAAGCTGATGGCAACACACCTTTGCCATTGTATCGAAAAACTCAAGAAAAAATTGACTTTTCCAAATTTGAGGGTGGCTATCTACATGGTTGAGCTCTCAAGGAGGAAAAATATTTCTGTTACTTTGAAATTGTTGACGACTCGAAGGTTGAAGTTGCAGCAATGCACTTGGAGGGAGACGTCTTGGATCTTTACACCTGGGCCACGGGAGAGCAAGAATTAGTGCATTGGGAGGACTTGGTGCACTTATTTCAGGAGAGCTACGGCCCCCTGAGTTTCAAAATCCCAATGAAGCCTTATGTTCCTTCAAACAATTTGGTACGATAGCTGAGTACCAGTTGGAGTTTGCAAGAAGGTGACTAAGGTTGCTGATTAGCCAGAAAACGCTCTTTTGGGAGTATTTATGGCTAGTTTGAAGGAAGAATTAAAAGCGGAGGTGCATATTCATAAACTGCGTTCCGTCTACAAGGCCATGTCTTTAGCCCTGTAGTTTGAAGCAAAGGCAATATTACACAAAAGCCAAAAGCCCAACATACTTATGCAGCTCAATGGTTCCTCAAACATAACTCTATGTCTATCTACTACGACACCCTCATGCCCACCACCTATCCCATCATCCAACCTTAAGGACTCTGTTTTTACTGCAGCGAATGCTTCACACCAGGACACCAATGTCGGCCATCTTTATTCCAACTTAAATTCACTGACAAGCTAGAGAAAACCTGCCTCCATGATGATGATAGTGGGATGAGTCATAAGAACGAAGAAAAGGAGGAAATTTCATTCTTTTCGCCTTGATGACAAGTCAGTTTTTAGGGGGATGCACCGATACGGTTCCATCGCTTTTAGAAATTTAATTTAATTTTCATGATTTAATGGATAATTAATTTATATAATGGGTAATTATTTATTGTAGTGGAATAATGAATAATTATTTCGTGTAAGGGTAATTATTTCAAGTAATGGGTGTTTAATTTATGTAGTGGGAAACATGATAGTTATGGGTAGTTTATTTATGGGAGTCATGGGTTAGTGGGCTGAGTATTTGTAAGGCATATCCTTTTCTTTGTAAATCATGTCTTGAATTAAATTAAAAAAGAGTTTGTGGGACTATTTCCTACAAATCTTCCTCTTGCTAGACTCTGACTAGAGTGGTTCTTATCAAGATACTAGCGTGTTTTAGAGATAAAAGGCTATGCTCCAAAAATACCATATGCACTATCAATCATTTTTTGCATTGACATGTAGTTCCACTCAAAACACAAATATTCCTTATGTGAACTAAGATACTTTGCCAAACAGAACGAAGGAATCAAATGAAAGAAATACTACCAAATTCTTCAACCTCCCATCCTGCACGCCCAGCACCGGGAAGCCCCCTAGCTTCAGCTTGCTGTGTTTTAGCACGGAATTTCTTCTTCAGATTTCCAAATTCATCATACAACTCACCATCATCCTGTAAAGTGTTAAAAAGATATTTAAAAAATGCTTCTAACATGAACAGAATATTCTGTGCAACTTCAAATGATATTATCTTATCTTACTTCTTCAGCCTCTCGCCGGCGTCGCTTGGTTTCCTCTAGCTCTTCTTCATCAAGTTCCTTGTAACCTCCAGCTCGTCCACCTCTATTCAACATTAAAAAAAGAAAAAAATAATAGCATAACCAACGAATCACTAATTAGTCATGCAGACAAAGAATTTGCAATCAGACAAAAAAAGGGGACATTATCATTCGCGTGAGAGAATGGCCTTCTTACTTTCACAATCACGAACCCAAATGGACCAATGCTAAAATGTCATGAAAATTAAAATTTTCAAATAACGTAGAGAGAGAGAGAGAGAGAGAGAGAGAATCAAACATTTGGAGTAGAAGTATTGAGCTTAGGACAATAAAAGTAAATTGTCAGAGTCAATCAATACAAATTTACAAAACTCAGCCCTTTGGTAAGCATGGCTATAGAATCTAACCCAAGTAAAACATATGTTAAACAGAAAGACACCGAAGAAAATTTCACACTGAAAGCTCAAGCAGGCAGTCAAGCCAATGTAAAATAAAGAAAAGATATCTCACGTGTTACACACAGCATAAAATACAAAGAAACAAGGAAAGAGAAACAAACATCAGGAACCATATGCAAGAATGGATAGACACCGGAGGTGACAAAAATGAACAAATTTTTATGACAGGAATAATAGATTTAATTTTTCATATATATATATATATATATATATATATAATTATTGGGCTTGTTCCAGCAAGACTTGCTAGGCTGCTAGCCCATAAAGTTTGGGTGGAATACCAAACGTCATACCACAGTAGAATGAAGTTCCATTAACAATATTGTTTTGAGTAGTTTGGGTAACTTGTCTTTTTACCAAGCGATCTCATTCTTCTTCTACCACCCCCCCCCCCCCCCAAAAGTTCTCCAATTGGTCTATGTTAGAAGTTGATTTGGATCTGAATCATTAATGCGAGATTACAAAAAGTTATCTTTTGTTTCTATACAATATATTTATTATTTATATTTATGTATTTAAACTTTTATTATTTAAAGTTAATTGTTATAAAACCCAAAGATCAATCAAAAGTATATATATTTGTACATCTAGTGTATTATTAAAGTGAATGAAATATTTTTATTTCTCATATGGTATGAGTTAGGTTATCAAGAAAACTTAAGTTTTTCCTTCCTTTTCAGCCCTCACTGTCAATGGTCATTCTTTGTCTCTTGACCTTTATTGCCAAACTAACCTTCATTGTCGGTATTTTTTTGTCACCTTCATAATCAACCTTTATTACTAAAACAATTACTATTACAAAAACTTTTGTCACAACCACAACCCTTGTAGAATAGAGTCTTCATAACAACCAAGTTAATGTTGCTTCTGTGAAACCAACAAATACTGAATTGAAGGAGTTGAAAGATCTCAACTACGAAGAGCTTGAAAAGATGCGGTCCTTTCTTGGTAGTCTAGAGAAAGTCTTAGTATTTTTATCAATGGGCTATTTAGGTATGTTTCCATCTTCTTTTGGACTGTGTCTTAGGTAAGTTTCTTACCACCTCGTGGATGATCATGAACTTGAACGCTACTAATCACATGACAAACTCTCCAAATGTCTTTATCACGTCTTTCATGTCCTAGCAATAGAAAAATAGCCACCGTAGATGGTTCTCTCACCACTGTGGTTGGTATTCAAAATTTCAAGTCTTTCATTTATTTTATGTCTCGAGATTATTCACTCATCTTATCTCCATTCAAAAACTCTATCTTACAAAGTGATATTTTCTCATAACTATTGTCTATTTCAGGACAAGGATTTGAGAATGACAATTGGACGTGCAGTGTGCTAAAGAACAGGGAAAAATCTACTACCTTGAAGCATAACACCAATAAAACATTATCAATAACGACTTTTCTTCTCTTGTGTCCCTACATGTGTCTTCAAATAAGGACAAAGTCTAATTATACTATCACCAACTTGGATACCCTTATTTTATTATTCTGAAAATTATGTTTCCATTATTATTCAAAAATTTAAATATTAAAGATTTCTATTATAACACTTGTAGCTTGCCAAACACATAGGTGCCTTTTTCCTAACAGGCCAGTCATTATAAGGAATTTTACTTCATTTTCACTTATTCCTAGTGATATTTAGGAACCCTCTAATATTCTCAGTATCTCTGGGAAGATGGTTTGTTTCCTTTATTGACGATTACTAACGTTTTACCTAGAGTTTTTTGCTTAAATAAAAATCTAATGTTAGTATCATTCTTTCATATTTTTTCTCTATACTCAAAAATCAATTTGGGGTTAGTATCAAGAGATTGAGGTTTGACAATGTTAGGAATTACTTCAAACAAACCCTAACCCCCTACTTTGAAAAGAAAGGAATCATGCATGAATCTTTCCCTCAATAGAATGGTGTCGCTGAACAAAAAAGTAATCATCTTTTTGAGTTTACTAGGACTCTTCTTTTCCAAAATCATGTTTTTAAATCTTGAAAAAAAAGAATGGAAACGTCCTTCTTGATGAGTTGTCTCTTCTCACGCCTGCACCAACTTCTGTATTTGAACTGTTCTTGAACAAACAATATCTCCAACCTCCTAAGCTCAATCTACACCAACTCCTACATTTGAACTTAAGTAACTAAAGAATGCACTAAACGTCCTATGTATCCTCTTTCACATTATCAATCCTTCTATAAATTCTCATCCTCTCACATATCCTTCTTGGTTAACTTAAACACCATTTCCATTCATACCAACTTATCCGAGGCATGATTCAAAAGAGAATGGCTATAGGCTATGGATGTGAAATAAAAGCTCTGAAAAACCAAACTTGAGAATTCGTGTCATTACCTCCCAACAAGAGATGTAATTGGGTATATAATGTGAAATACTTCAATTGAGAGTTACAAAACAAAATTAGTAGCCAAAGGCTACACTCAAACTTATGAGATTGATTACTTGAAAACTTTTGCTTCGATTGTAAAAATAAATACTGTCATACTATTGTTGTTTCTTGCAGCTAATTATGGGTAAAATGTGCAGCAGTTTAATGTGAAAAATGCTTTTTATATGGCAAGTTAAAGGAGAAAATCTATATGGGAACTCCACCTAGTTATGATGGATAATTAACCGCTAACATTGTGTGTAGATTGAAAAAAAACCTTAATATGTTGCCTTTGAGCAAGGATTGGCAGCATGAGCATGGAAATCACGATCGACGCCATTCAATATCACTTCTATATACTTGCAACGTGAATTGTGTACCATAGAATGTCCCTAAGACAAAGGAAATGATTACTGCTATGGGATATCAAAAGATTATTGATAAGAGAATAATGAAGGTCGAAGGGTTTGCACACACTATGAGATTGATAAGCAATTGGTTGATATTTTCACAAAAGGGTTAAGCAATCGAATATTTTTTAACATCTTATCCAAGCTGGGAAAGAAAAATACTTATTCATTGGTTTGAAGGGAGTGTTGGAAGTTGATCTAGATCTGAGTCTTTAATGCGAGTAAACAGAAAGTCATTCCTTCGATTTCCTAGACTATAGCTATTAAGCTGACTTTATTATTTATAATTATTATACTATCTCTTTGGTTTCTATACGCTATATTTATTATTTGTATTTGTGTTTGAGTACCTAGGTATCTAAATTCATTCTAGAGTTAATTGTTATAAGACTAAGGCTCAATTTTAAGTGTATATTCGTATACATCTAGTGTATTATCAAAGTAAATGAAATGTTCCTATTTCTTATAGTCTACATTACTAGTTTATATATTTTAGTTAACTCAAGTACACTCTCTTTCTCAATAGCAAGAACTCTTATGTTCCCCTTGTGTCCACACACAATCTTTCGAACTTGGTAGCCCATACAATTAATTCACCGTGAGTGATCTTGTTAAAAACAAAACAACTTGCAATGAGGTGAAAATTATAAAAATATCACACATAATTACATATGCTTTTTTTATAAAAAACCATGCTACATATATATACTACTTAAATCACAAGTACTTCACATGCTTTTCTTATCCTAACTATTGCACTAATTAATCTTCGCCCATTGAAGCCTTTTGTAATAATATGATATCTATTTTTTTTGAGAGGTAGTAATAATATGATATCTATTATAAATTAATACTTTTATGTGGGGACTTAAACAGTACTGTGATCATGACCTGCACCCAAACTTACAATAGGGAGAAAAATGATGGCAAAACAAGGTGACAAAACTGACTTCTTCAAAACATAACACTGTGTTTTACCGAGAAAATTAGTAAAGAGAATGTCAGTTCAATAAATAATTCCGACATGAGATGCATTCCACTAAATAAAGATTCATATAGGATTAAAGGATGGTGCCCATTTGACTCCCAGAGAAAACAAAATAACATACAAAACATACAAAGAAACACCACATTATAGCAATGATGAACTTTCAAAAAATCATTTGTAAGCCCGGCAGTAGCACAGAGAAACAGCCGATAAAATTAAAGAACACAAAACACCATATATATGGTGTTTAGAGTATATTGCAATTACAATAATATGATAATAATTCAAAGAACTAATGAATCTTCATAACATAAATTACCTGACACCACCCTCGTTATGACCAGGTTTATTAGTGTTACAAATATTGCATTTTGTGCGTTTAGCCCAGTTGATATTTGCACACCTATAACATCAACTTGATATCATGAGAAGGAACCAAGAATATGAATAGCTTACCTCAAAGACGAGAAAATAATAATATATGAACCTTGTCAAACAAATGAGAAACAATTATCAATTCTGCAACAAAATTCAAGCACCATAAAAGTGCCTAACAATTAACAAAAAAATAATTACAACTTTTAAGTTTAACCCAATAGTTCCTGCATGACATCAAGACATGACTGAAAACATAGAATCGAATCTTCTAATCAATAAAAACTAATCAAAAGAGAGAAAACCATAATTAATAAGAGCACAAGTGCAGTCACACACACACTAAAAAACAACTTTTCAGGAAACAATGAGACAAACAATATACAACATATATAGAGTTGTCTCTGACATCCCTACCAGAGAGAAAATAAGTCATTCAAACCATATTTCCAGCTGCCGTAATGAATGCTGATGAAAGTCTTAGAATGAAAAATTCTTCAATGCATAATTCCAAAAGGCAAAAGAAATTCGATGTCATAATTTAAATTATTTTGAATTCTATAACTAATAGAAATAACACTAACAATTATAATATAAAAATATAAATGATTATCAATATGTCTATGGTGATTATGACATTATGTATGTTCAGATAATAAAAATGCAATAATCTGAAAAGAACATATTACAGATGAAGTCTCCCTGGGGCTTAAAGACAGCCAGACAAGTCCAGCCAGCATAAACTAAACTGAGTCTCGCATGAAGGAACCAAATGCAATTTGTTTTCTCTCCTAAGAAAGTGAGGAGGAGAATCCAACTGCTTGGCCTCCACAAACCAAAACCAGGAGGAAAGCATGCAAATTTTATGCTCCCATATTAACCAGCAAAAAGCACAGTAGCACAAAGAATTAAGATGAGTTTGCATTCATTAGTGATCATTGGATGCGATCAGCCCAACAGCGCCTTACAAGGGAGAGAGAGCTAACTCCTCCCACATACATATATCATACTACACTAGCACAAGCACCTAAAAAAGAATTCAATCCAGTTGATTGACATCTACCATTCCTTATTGTGGAGGGATTTAACAGGTATCATATATAAAAAAGAAAAGGAAGAGAGGGTAGAATTAACAAAATTTGTTATCTTCTTCAACCATTGACCATTAGAACAGAGATTCTCCAATGTGAGTTGACCTCATATTGACAGGCAGCACATGATATTTTCCAGAAAAGCGCAACTATACCTACTGTTAATAAATTTATGAAACATCCTTAAAATGTGTTATGGATCAAGAGAAGGCTTCAACCGAGAAGGTACTAGTTTCATCAAAGCTTAGGCAACACAACAAGCCTAAATTTTACTTTCTATTGAGATCTCTACATATAAATATGATACAGAAAATAGTAAATTTTTCTAAAACGAGTTTGTTTTGAAGACTGCAAACGATTAGCAAAGGCAAAGGTAAAGCATGGGACACAAAGTCACTGTATAGACCAAGATATTTGAACAATTCTAATCATGAAAAGATTAGTCATTAAACACAATTTTACTAACAAGATCAAAAAATTATACGCACACACATAAAAAACTAATTTATTAGCTAGATCAAAAAATTATACCCACACAAATAATGAATATAGAATAGACCAATGTCAACTGCACAATTCAATCTTCAACCCAGAGAAAAAAGTATATAGAATTTAACATCATTTTTTCATTTTATAATCTAATTTCTCAGGGGGTTATATATAGAGACAGAATGCTCTTACATTGGGCAAGACCAATCATTTGGACCAAAAAGACCACTAGTAGGAGCAGCAGCTGAACGGCCAGGGCCCACAGAATCATTGCCACCCCGGCCCCTTCCACGACCACCAGCACCACTCCCAAAGGAACCAGTAGGTCGAGCACTTCCACACCGATTGCACACTCCACGGAATGCAAAGTTCACATTAGAACAACTGTTACCAAAACAAAGCATGAGAAAACAAATTTCATTATAATAATTACGTAATATACAAGTATACACAATAAAAGTGCAAGATAGGGCTGCTCACCGATCTCATATCACAGACCTTGTATTCGGACACATCCAGTCCCCATCTTGCTGCCATCCTTTCCCCAAAGCATCACCCCGACCTCTACCTCTTCCAATATCATTCATGTCTCTGCCATTTTCCTCAAGCCCACCAATGTCGCCAGTTGCATTTTCATCTCCAACGCAATTAACTTGATCCACAGAGTTATATGAGTTATCTTCTTTACCCTTTGACTCTGCTATGAAAACTCCAATAGTACTACCATGGAAATCCTTGTTGTTGAACCACTCTACTGCAGCTAATGCAGCATGTGGATCCTCAAACGTAACTGTAGCATCTCCCTTTGGTTCAGTTGTGACTTTATCTCGATATAACCATATCTTTGGCTTATTAGTTCTCTTGTCTTTCTTCAAAGAGCAAAAGCATGACATGGTAAAAAATAGCAAGCTAATAAGCCAAAGCAACAAAATCAATGAAGTCTTTTTGTATCAAGTGCTTGTAAATTAGTGGCCAGATGCAAATCAACACTACCTGTTTACACTCCCTACCTTTAGCAACCCAATAGTGCCAAAATATTCTGCCAACATACTTTCATCAGTCCCATGGGGCAAGTTACAAACATATATTGTCCCATTTGAAGGAGCACCTTTTCCAAGATGACTTGTCATTGTTCTTCAATCTCATAAACACTGGAGTTTACCAATGTCAAGCTCTAACAAGATTAAGACAAAATTATTCATTTAAATAGCAGAAAGGGAAAAGAAAACTACATTCCATTTGATTACAAATATTTTATCATAACAAACTTGAGAGTTAAATCTGCTTGTGAGGTTATCTGAAAAACAATTACTGAGAAGTTATTTTCA
The DNA here is from genome assembly GCA_023512835.1 of Taxillus chinensis. Lineage (NCBI taxonomy): Eukaryota > Viridiplantae > Streptophyta > Magnoliopsida > Santalales > Loranthaceae > Taxillus > Taxillus chinensis. The sequence goes on from CM042091.1 coordinate 15,569,989, forward strand.
GCAGAACACATTCAGGGAGAAGGGAACATTTTCGCACTGAAAAATTTTCACTCGTTTCAAGTTAGGGAAAAGGAGAGAAGGCCAAAGAGGAGGACAAATGGCTGGCACTTCTCAAAAGCAAAAGTATGTTTCCATAAAAATATGCCTACATTTTCCCTAAAAGAAATAGTGCCTAAGACACACCATCAACGAAATGCTGAATTCAAAGAGAATACAGCACACTTATGCAAAAGCCATGAAATTCCAAGAATATCATGTTGCGTAATATAAAATTTCAATCAAAATTTTTTTGTTTGCAACACTAAAAGAAAGATTCCAGGAACATAAACTAACATTAAAATTAACATATGCAAATGATTCTTTAAAATTCTGTCTAGAGTAAGAAATATAAATATGATGATGATTATGATGGTGATGGTAATGATGCTGATAAATAAAGAAGTTCGTTTGCATTCAATGGTGCAAAAGATAATTACATAGACAAATCCAGATTTTTGAAATGAAGGTCTCAATGAGTTTTCCCTTACATCTATTCATAGTTTTTAAGGTGTACGCCTAGGTGTTGGATAGATCACTAGACACCATGGCGCCTAGCTTGAAATGAGAAAGGCACTTGCATAGACACCTAAGCGTTATCATCGCCCAGGCATTGCCTGGGTAATAGTTTTTTTTTAAATTATAAATGAATAGAAGAAAACAATGGCGTTTGTTAGTTTGTACCTACATATCAAATGCCCTTCATCGATGTATCTTGTGTAGCCAAACTGCCAAAGCATCCGTAGCGTAGGGTTCTCTCAATCTTCTCCCTGCAACAAAATCGCCGTCACTAGCAACGCAATTTCCAACAGCGCCGTCTTCTTCAATCGTTTCATTCACGTGGTATCAACATCGACATCGTCTGTTGCCATCCGACACGCCTAAGTCTGGCTCTTTGATTCGATCCCAGCTTGCCCATCATCCGTGGCTTTAAACTTAACTTACTGAGCAAGTTTGATTTTATTTAAATTATTTAATTAAATTTTATGTATTTAATTTAATTTATTAGACTTAGAAGTACAAGAAGTTTTGGAGGTTAAGATAGATGTTAATGATAATAAAAACATTGAAGACGATTTTGGTGTATCAACTTCTAATACTACACGATAATTTTCTTATTAACTTTTAATTTAATGTCTTGTATTTCAAATTTCGATATTTCATCTATTTTAAATTTTCAATGATATAGACTTACGTTAAATTTGTTATATTCATGAATTCCTGCATTACATTTATGAATTTTTATATTATGAAATTCTTATATAAAATAAATATATTATAAACGCTTAGACAGCCTAGTCACCACTTAGGCGGCGCCCATCCAGCCCTAGACCCTCTAATGCTTAGGCTGCATATACACCTTGAAAACTATGCATCTATTTAGCATAAATAGCATACTATTTGTGATGCACTGCATGAATAAGATTCCTATGGGCATTTGCATAAATTTTGGGCATTCTAATAGGCATCACATACTACTCACTTTTCAAAAGTCTACTCAATTGCCCGCTCTCATATTCGTGCATCGAATAACCAAAGCACAGGGTAACATAAAATAAAGCATTTAAGCACAAATAAACTTCCATACTACATAGAGGGCTGTTTACTACAAAATTTAGCAGTAATGAGAAACCGTAATTGAATTAGATCTAAGCACATTGATATCGTGAATTTTGCATCAATTGATAATCTCTAATTGAATTTTGCACATTGATATCATGAATTTTGCACATTGATATCGAGAATTTTACAAACTCCACCAGACACCCTCCAAAACCATGCCCAAGAAGCAGAATCAAAATCTAAATCTAACCAATTGATAATCAAAAAGCACATATCCAACAAGAAAACCACTACTTTACAGCGCCTGATAAGTTACATGTGGGATACAATAATCCGATCGTCATTTCACTATTTTTATCCGAACGGAACCCAATTGACGACAACCCATTTCAGATAGTTTCTTTTTCCTTTCCGGGCAACCAAACGAGGCCCGTTTGTGGGAACACGTAACAAACCCACTAACTTCAACCAGGTAATCTAGGTAAGAGACAAAAACAATTAAATAAAACATAGAATTATTGTGCTATTGCCACATTACGATGTGTGAAATTCGAGCGACAACACTCGGGGGTGATTGAATAATCTTACTTGATCGATTTTCAAATTCAACCGAAAAGATGTGAAGAACAGTTGCGAATGAGCTGTGCTTCGACTCTTCGTGCTTCGTAGTAGGGTTTTTTTCCGGAAAAAACTTTGTGCTGTGCGCGCGCCGACTGTAGTGCCCTTTTTTGTTGCGTTTTCTATTCTCTTTTTAAAATTTTAACTAAAAATAATTATTTTTTAAATTCTATCCTAAAATTTAAATTTTTTAAACAATTCCCTGCCTTCATTTTCCATAATTTTTTTATTTTATTAAAATAATATTCTTATATTTTTTATATTATTTTTTATTTCTCATTCAAAAATATACCTATAGGAAATAAAATATAAAAAATATATAATTTAACGAATTCTAATGTGAATATGTTTTATTTTTTTTAATTTTAGCACTATATCTTAGAAAAAATAAATATTTAAAAAATTCAATGAATGCTCTAAATTTATAAAATTACTAAAAGTGTGCTTTTATCCAATATTATTTCTATTTTTTTCCCATCTACTTTTTATTTTAGGTAAATATATTTATTTAAAAATTAATACTCTATTCTATTTGTTTATTTATTTTTTATTCATTGGATTATCAATAAAATAAAGATAGAGAAAACTTCATTGATGTGACAGGTGAGAATTATTTTTTAACAAATAAAAAAATAAAATTTTACAAATAAAGAATTATTGTAATATTTTATTTTTTTATATTTCCAAATAAAAATAAAGTGTGTTGGAACATGTTTTTTCTCTTGATATAGAGAGAAATAAAGTGATGTTAAAATTGTTTTAAGGTTAGGTTTGAATACGATACTTTAAAAAGACATTTCACTATGACCATATTGGTTTTTAAAATATATAGTTTAACATGGACCATATTGTCTATCCTTAGTTTACATTCTTGCTTTTGTGATTTTCAACAAATTTGTTTTCATTGAAATTTACAAACAAGACTTTTAAAACAATGTCTTTGGCATTGTTGGGTACAAAGTGGTTTTTTGTTTTAAAAAAACAAGTTATTATTTTCAAAGACATAAATTGAAATTTAAAAGTTGTTAATTACACTTTTTTTTAATAAAGTAACATTTTATTCATATCATAATTTGAATAAAATATGTTTTTTAAAAATAGCTTTTTAAATGTTTCTATTTTCAAATTTAAACTTATGTTGGCATGATACCCAACTATTTTCTTTTTTTGAATTTTATCTACTTTTTTACTTGTGTCTATCATTTTATTAATAATTTTCATAAGACTTGATTTTAAAAAAATACATATTTTTAAAAAAAATATTCTCTCTCATATTAAATAGAATTTATTTTTAAAATTTAATTCCAATAAATATTCTTAATCAAAATACAAAAATAAAATAAAAATTATAAAATTTGAAATATCATGTACGCTAAATCATACACAAATCCCAGTGCCTACTTGAAAGGCATGTAACAAACAATGTTAAGCAGGACAATTATAAATATTATCCAATTGTTGTTTGAAGCATAATAGCATAGGATACAGGTATTTCTAACAATGGTTGGTTCCTAAGCAATTGAGAAAATAGAGAAAATACATTTTTTTCATAGAATGATCGCTTTTTTTCATGAAAAATAATTAACCCAAATGACTTCAAAGTTGAAAATTGAAATGTTAAATCAAAGAACATGATAAATAATTTACGTAAACAAAATTTAAACTTATAATAACTGCAAATCTCTCTAAAAATTGAGTAAGAAATTTCTATGTGTAATTTCCAAAAGAGATTGAGGTAAAATACAAACAAAAAAATAGCATAATTGTATAAATGAAATGATAATTGTCTAGACATATTATATTTAGTCCGCATAGCGATAATGTTGTTTCATTGCGATTCGTTGTAACAAACGCTACTTTGTAAGCCTATTTAAGCAATAGTCGTAAAAAAAGGCATGAAAAGTTATTTGATAAATCATTCTTTCTCCTTGTTCCAATTCTTCCCTCTATTCTTTTCTTTCCTTCTCGTCTCTCCTAAAGTAACCGCATCAGTTAGCTTATGGAGCCATACTGTGTTGGGTGTGTTGGTCCTGACTTTGATTGAGCATTTGAGTAATAGAAATTAGGCTGCAAGGAAGGCTATGATCGAGGCATTGAGGGGGGGAGGGTAGTGGTTGTGAAGAAGGATTTGGTAGCAGATTTGAGGTCATCTTGTTTGGCTTTTACTCCTTTACTGATTTCAACATCTTTTAATTTCCTCTTCTGGGACAAGAGCTCCTTTAAGAATTTCACATAGTTGGACATTTGTTCTAAAAGCGGAAGAGATGAATGGATGGCAATTAACTATGCAAAAGTTTTTTTTTCTTTTTTCATTTTCTGCTTTTTTTAATTATAAAATGAGTTGACATGATTTTTTTAAGTAAAAGCCATTTTTTTAAGTAGAAGCCAAATATAAGATATAAACTAGGCATTATGTCATAAAGTTAGACTTACGACAAGTTAACTTGTGTGACACTTAGTTACTTAGCGGAATTTACGTGAATTAAGTAAGCATTTTAAGTTTGAGTGAATGTTTAGAGTCATTCAGGACAAATGGGCAATGATTTCAGAAGTTGTAGAGAATGCCTAAAAGTAAGAAAACTTATATTAGAACAAATGTCAATTACAAGTTTTAACACTAGAACATTGTTATGAGGTTTGGGTTTTCACCCATGCGGCACTCGGTCACCTTGGCGGATGCTCCGAGTAAGCCATACCGATGGGGGCACACATAGACTGGTTTCGCCCTGCTTTGGGCTCATAAGGAGAATAGCTCTAGTTCCCGACTAGTTTGTATAGGGACGACCAAGTCCCCTCTTCATCGTCAAGTCTAAGACTAGTGGTGTACTCCCTGCATTTAACCAGGTTAGTACGTCTGAACTCCGAAGGAACTCCATCGCTATCTCGCTCGAACTGTCGTGAAGCCTACCCCATCTGCACCAGCTACGCTTTTCGCCTTGTCCCTTCGCAAGTAGCGTGCACCTACGCCACTCAGGAGATGCCCGCCAGCATCATGCTGTTTGAGGCATGACATCCTTCTCCACTTGAGTTCACAACGCCCTCATTGCGTCCATGTGAGTTCGAAGGAACCGAGATCGTTCGGTGCGCTCCTTTCGACTCCTGCATTGCCACTCTGTCCCATCATCGAGTACTCCACCATGGCTTGGCGGCCAACAACTTGGTGGGTGCGATGTGTGCAAGACTTTCACTTGGTCGACCTCATCTCTTAGGGGCTCCCTCCCAACTTGGGATTAAGGACCACACATATCTCTCGCGAGAGTGATTCGGAGAGCTTTCTGGAAACGGGCCGCAACCGATTTGATACCACTTTATCATAGGATCAGGGTTTTTACTCGTGCGGTACTCGGTTATCTTGGTGGATGCTCTGAGTAAGTCATATCAATTGGAGCACACGTAGACCGGTTTCACCCTATATTGGGCTCATCAGGAGAATGACTCTATATCATGATCAATTTGTGTAGGGATGGCTAAGTCTTATCTTCATCGTCAAGTCCGAGACTAGCGATATACTCCCATATTTTACCGGGTCGGTACGTCTGAACTCCGAAGGGACTCCATTGTTTTCCCACACAAACTGTTGTGGAGGCTACCTCATCTGCATCAGTTACGCTTTTCGACTTGCGCCTTTGCAAGTAGTGCTCACCTATGCCACTCAGGTGATGCCCGCCAACACCATGCTATTCGAGGTGTGAAAATTGGCTCCCGTCTTCACCTTTCCCATCTATCTTTTGCATTTCATATTATCTTTTTCATTCCATTCTAGATCCTAACTCTAATTGTTTGATGTGTGGAGGTTATGATGATGAGGACTCTCGTGGGCCTAGTTAAAAAATATTCTCAATCATTGACAACATAACCTAGATAGCAACCGAACTATCGAGAGCACGGACCATGACAACCGAACTATCACACACTCGGTTAACTAGCATGGTGTTCGTTTGTCAAATCCGACAAATTTGATATATGTGTTCCAATCATAAGTCTCAACGTCCTTACATTAATTAGAATTTGGATTTTACATTTATTATAACATCATATGTCATTAGGTTAGGGTTATCCATTAGGTTAAATTATTTACCTATGAAATCATATGCTCCTGTTATTATTGTAGAATACTCACGATGATGAATTAAAAGAATTTGTTTTAAAACATTATCATCCTTTGTACATTGATACAACACTCGAGGAAAAATATAAATCTAGTATGAGGAGTCAAGGTCAGTTGGAGATATCCTTAGCTTCGAAAAGAAAGTTTCATCAAATATCCATCGTGGATCTAATGAAATGAGTGAGAAGTGTTCAAGTCTTTAAAAGGTGGTAAATATTTTACCATATAAATAAGTATCCTGTATATGTGATGGAAAATATTAAAGGACTATCTTTTCTACTAGAATATGGGGTAGAGACTATAAATTATTGGAAAATGTCCCTGCAAAGATGGTTTAAATTTAATATTGATGCAGCTTTTCCAGTTAATTGAAAACAGTGGTCGGAGAAACAGTTCCCTGCATGTGTGTGCCTGCAAATAAAAGGCTTACAAGATTTGAAATATTGGCACTAGAGTTTCTTATACGCAACATCAGCAGAATATATTGAGCTTTTTGCTTTCTATTTTACTCTAAACACTACAAAGAAAAGAAAGATGACAAATATTATAATTGAAAGTGATTGTCAATATGTTGTCAAGAAAATTTTGGGGAAGAAAAGAAATCAATGACAATGACGACCTCTCAATTTACAGTTTTAACTTGTTTGAGGATCCATTATGATTTCTTTAATT